>JANJYP010013569.1:0-16292 GCA_024605115.1 Rastrelliger brachysoma | reverse complement strand
GAATCAGTAGTGAACTGGAGAAAAATATATTGCAATGCACTTTTACCCACCCCTATTCCTAATGTTTCTCTGTGCTTTGCCAGGGGTCACGTGTAACCAGTGCAACCTCACAGACTAAACTTTTGTACAATAACGTGTGTCATATTCGTTATGTGTGATCAACAACATACCACTTGCACAATCTCTGATTTGCGTTCATTCTCCGCACGTCGTTTCAAGTTTTCTTCTCTCCTTTTCCTCTTTTCCTATCAAGGCAGAGAACAGATTTTGGTTTTTAAAAATAGTGCACATAATTTAATATTAAAAGCTCAAAATAACATGCATCAGACCGTTTCAGCTCACCTCCTTCTGTCTTGCTTTCTCATCTTTAAGCTGTAAAGTATACTGTTTGACCAATTCTTTCTCACGCTTGGCCTCCATCTTCTTTTCCCATGAAGAGCACAACGATTTATCTCTTACCAATGCAGAAAACCTGGGAAAACAAAAAACATACTGGCAAGTTCAAAAATGATCCAAGACACTTTACTAATGGAGACACAATTCATAAAACAATGAATGCAGAGGTGAGTTTCATCAGAAATGGTCAATACAGGTTCCAATATGTTAAATCATTTCAAAAATTCATAATAAAAATCAATCAATATATAATCAAATTAAGTATTGACAAAAGCATAATAATCAAGCAGCCAACTAAATAATACAAAAAATAATGATGCTCAATAGCAGCTAATATTTCAGCAGCAACATTTCAAATAACCTTAAATTTGTGTTCTGGTCTTGTTGCCACCTGTGGTAATGACTGTCTTCTATAAAATGACACATATTTCACGTTCAGGAGTCTCAACAATTTTCAAGCCCACTGCCTGAAAACAACAGGTTCGCAGTTTTTCAAGCCCGTATTAAAACATCAGTCAGATGACTTAATAGACACGAACAGGTTTTCCACTCAGTATCCTTTAAGTAAGTGATGGGGCCATAAATCCACAGCGTCCCCACATGTAAGTTCTGTGTCAATGTAAAGCTTATAAGAGGCTTCAGCATTCTGGTTTAGTCACATCAAATGGATATCTGCCACATTCACAGCTTTTTAAGGATCAAACTCCATCTTTGTTTTACTTGACGAGCTGTGGAGGAAGAATAGTGACAAAATAGGGACTTTTTTTTAGCACACGAGATAAACTTTTAAAGACATTTTTATATAGAAGGAGGTGTTTAACCATCACTTACATTGTTTTATTTTAAAAGGGATGAAAATAAGGATTATGAAAAGAAAAAAAAACAGTTTCACTGTCTTTTAAAAGTTTGAATACTCATTAAACATTGGTTTTCACCTCTGCTTGTTGCGGTCCTTCCACACTCTCCCTGATTTGGGTTTTCCGAGTGGAACAGCTGGATTTGGTTTTGGAGCCAGGCGAGGCTTCTTGTCTGCTGGAGGTTCGGTCTCTGTACTGGCTGGTGCCATTTCTACAGCTGCAGGTTCGGATACATGACCGTCTCCAGTCCCGTTAACTCCCGCGGTTCTGTCAGCGTCTCCTGGAGCCGAGCTGGGCGGCTCCGACTCCGGGTCGGCACAAACGCTGGGCTTCTCGTCAGCCGGCTTCAGCTCTGGCTCCTCCAACGCCGGCACCTCCTGGATGACGGACCTCCTGGTCCTCCGGCTCGGAGTCCTCACCGTGGCTTCAGAGTCGAGCAGTGCGGCCGGAGTGCGTACCCTGCGGCCGCTGCGGGTCCGCCTGGTCTCTGGCGGCGGATCCTGAACCTCCTCCTCTCCGTGTCCCTCTTCAGAGACGACATTTTTATCTGCCATGACTTTCTCCCTCCTGGACATGGTTTTTAATTAAAGCACATTGATAAACTTCTGAACCCACGTGTAACCAGCAGCAGCTTGTTCCGCCTGCTGTTTCTGTGGCGGATGTAAACAACTCACATGCACAACAGCGCTACCTAGGGGTCCGGAGTATGACCGGCGTATAGATAAAAACCTATATTTTAAAAAACAAAATAAAACTTGTGCATGTTTTACAGTTATGAGGCTTGGAATATTATGCAGCTTAATTTATTTATGGAGAACATTTTACCCAAATTTACACTCATGTCTTGTCATTTCATTTCTTCAGAAATATTGTGAACAACAGACAGGTTATTTAAGATCATTTTCAGTATCATCTTTTTATTCTGTAAATTACATTAGTTTTCTTTATTTTTTTAAAATTATGTCTACTTTGTTTTTGTGATTAATGTAGTCCTAATAATACCTGTACACTTATTTGTTTTATATGTGATCTCCCCATGCCAATGTATTTTCATTTAGGTGTTTTGCTGGTTCTAAGCGCAGTGCTGCCACCTTCTGATTGAAAAGCCTAAATGTGAAATCACATGATTTTCATTTCCGCAACTCATGACGCCAGCCAGACTCATTCAAAACATCGCAGTGTGTATTTTCAGGGAAGTAGTTGTCAGTGTGTTGCTAAATGCTGTATGAAAAGCACCTTAAATTTAGTGTTGCGCTCGAAAAGGCAGTGAAGACTCATCATGTCTCTGTTACGAGCTGGGGGCGTCCTGCTAGTGCTGCTGTGTGCTCAGACAGTAAGTACCTCTCAGTTTTTAAATGGTTTTAGTGTCAGTAGCTGCTGTGTTTCACATTAAAACAGATAAAATTACATGTTACATCCGGTTACATATATCACTGACTGTAAACAAATAGCCTACTCAGAAGTGTAATGTGCACAGAAACTATATTTGAGATGGGTTGTTAAGATTTTGTAAACACAGGAGGTGAATATTTCCATTTATTGTCAACTTAATAAAATAATACCCCTTTTCACCTTTTCAGTACATGTACAATATAAATGTAATCTACATGGTTTAAAATACTGATCAGACCTTACACGACCAACCTTATTAACATACAAAGAAGGACTAACCACTGGGGTCAGGTACACTACTGCACAGCCATCATAGAAAAATGTTAACTTATTTATTCTAAAAACATTATTAGTTATGTAATTAATGTCATCTGAAAAACACAATTAGTATTTTAAGAAAGTTACAGTTAATTTGTTGCCTAGTTAACACCAGATGTCATCTTAATATAGATTGAGATTTGACTTGCAAAGGGAAATGAGATCACATGCAAGGAAGCGTGAGTATACCCAGGCCAGTTAGTTTGCAGAATGTTTACTTTTCGTTAATACAAATTACAGCTTTTATCTTAAGTACACTATTTCCACTGAGCTTTCAAAATGACTCACAGAGAGAGCCCCCTGCCTCCTTGATAGTGTGTGATACTTTAAATTAGAGCCAATGGCAAACATGAAGTCAGTCTATTAAGATTGCATTGGCAGAATTGAGTGTCTCTGACTAAGCTCTCCTAGGACCCCAAGACACTGGTGTTTTTAAAAAATCATATAAACTCATTATGAACAAAATCATGGAAAATTTGAAATGACAGACTAAAACATCTGTGAGATATGACAGAAAGCGTATCTCTGGGGTCTGCAGGTAGAGTTTAGAGATAAAATAACTGCTTAGGTACAGTATCTCCTATTGAAAATATTATTCACAGTCTGGTCATTCACGGTTGCCATGTCTGAATGACACATCCTAAAGTCAGCTGAGATGTCAGCCCTATGCCATAAAAAGATGAACCTTCAACCAAATAATGAAGCACAATATATCTCTACATGTGCGAGTCACCGCAACATAAAAAAGTCAACGTTGAACTGTGCCGTAACAGTGTGTGTGTTTGTGTTCATTCAGCTCGGTGCATCTCCTTCGTTCTGTGTGGATTACAAGAATGACTGCTTTCGTAAAGATGGTGAACAGTTTCGTTACATTTCTGGAAGCATCCATTACAGCAGAATCCCCAGAGCCTACTGGAAAGATCGTCTGCTGAAGATGTACATGTCAGGACTGAACGCCATCCAGACGTAGGTTTACCCTGTGTGCCTCGCTTTGGTTTCCTGTTTCAGCTGCAGCGTCACTCTTTAATAGAAAATAATTCACAGATTAACCAATAAATAAAATAAGCGTTAGTTACAACCTTAGATGAGAGTTTTTATTAACTTCATGATTATATTAGTAGAACCTCATTATTACACATTTGCTCTTTTGTGAATTTACAAATAAACTACCAGCTACTATAAACTATAATTTGAAAAATTAGCATCATGTTAGGTTAGTTTAAAATGACAAATGACCTTTTTTTTTTTTAAATTCATGATACCTGTCAATAATTAATTGTATTTAAGCATCATTACATTCATATTCTCTTCTGTGTATAGGTTAACCAAAAGATTAAAGAGCCATTATGAAAGAACCTAAATACTGGTGCTGGATTGACTTTGACACTTTGTTCATTTTGCAGGTACATTCCCTGGAACTACCACGAGGAGTCCCCGAGTCAGTACAATTTCAGCGGAGACAGAGATGTGGAGTATTTCCTTCAGTTGGCACAAGATATTGGTTTACTGGTCATCCTTCGGCCGGGACCCTACATATGTGGAGAGTGGGATATGGTGAGAAAACCTACATTCATTCACATTGTGTTTGTGGGTATTTAGAGACAGTTAGTTGAAATAATACTGCTGCAACTCTTAGTCTATAACAACAATGAATGAAATTAATCTTCTTTTTTTTAAGAAAATGTGTATTACTGTTGTTGGATACTGGCCAGTAATCTGTGTGAGATGATATAACGAATGCTATATTCTGTTAACAGAGTCAAACATACCTCGTCTCTTCAGTGTTTTGTAATAGTCTTAAGAAGTTTCATAATTCCTTTATCCCTTATCTAACTTAAAGGATATGATTTTTTTATATTTTATTATTATCAGCTAATCTTGTGCAGAAACCAACAATGAGCTCCTACAGTACTAAAAGTATTGTGTATGTATTCAAAGCCTGATATATCTTATTTCTCTATGCTGTAGACTTTCACATCATCTAAAATCCGTTAAAAACATGCAAATGAGCCGCAGCGCTGCACTGGTTATTTTCATTTTCATTATTTAATTTTGAAGCATTTGGGCAAGAAACAGCTCCAAAGACTAATAACAGCGATCATGTTTCCAGCCTCCACAGAGATGATCTACTGGTATGTAAGACAGAGGGCCACGGTGCATGCACGACAGAAGTCTATGGCACAGAGAAATAAGATACATACATGCACACACACCTGCAGGATCATTTCATTTGAGATTTGTCGACAATAACTAAAATATAGAAAATCACCACCTTTAAGGGGAAAAAAATCATTGTTTCTCAGGTATTTTGGTCCATTGGCTCAAAAGTTGCTGTTGAGAAAACTATGAATTATGTGAGTCATGATAACTGTAAAATGTTTGTGCTTTGGTCCTCTGCAAGGAAGTGTCAGGTTATAAAACAGATTCCAGTGCTGATTTATATTGTAGATGGAAAAAAGAAGCATAATCCACCTTTGATTGATAGATCGAAACTCTTTATTGAAAGTATAGAAGTAAATCCCTACAGCGTATTATTATTGTGGTCCTTTGGGTCTAGGTGTGTGTTTGCTGTGTGCTAAAACAAAAAGCAAACGTTCACACTGTTTCCATGTTACTCTTTCACTTGCATAAAAGGAACTGGTTTTTGAGCAATATTTGAGATGAAGATAGGTTTATATTGTGAAATTTGCTGCAGGATGATTTCAGATATTTTTACTATGTATGTTGAATTTTTAAAAATCCTGTTTAAAGATTTCCCACTATTGCGGCAGACATGTAAAAGAAAGTACTGTCACTTTAAATTCAGCTGTATTTAAACATTTTATGGTTTGATTTTATTTAGTACTGTGTGTTATGCTAAAAAAACATACACTTTGTGTAATTTATGTAATGTCGACCAGGGTGGACTGCCTGCCTGGCTTCTCAACAAGAAAGACATTGTGCTACGGTCTTCAGATCCAGGTGAGAAAATATGAATGACATGCTGCAGTATCATCATTCAAATGTTTGGACACATTCATCTCAGGATTTTTCTTTATTTTTACTATTTTATATTGTAGAAGAATAATGAAGATATCAAAACAATAAAATAATACATATTAAATTATGTAGTAAACACTGATTGATTCATGTCTTAAAGTAATGATGGACAATCATTTCTCTATAGCTAACTGAGCAGTTCTAGCCAAAATATGGATAATTACAACAGTTGAACTGGGCTATTTGAGTAGGTGTGTCCAAACTTTTGAATGTAATTTGTGTGTTTCAGATTACATTGCAGCTGTAGATACATGGATGGGAAAGTTACTCCCAATGATGAAACCTTACCTGTATCAGAACGGCGGCCCCATTATCACTGTACAGGTGGGTTTTATATTTTTATGAACACTGCAGACAATTTTATGCTGATCTCCATCCTGACATGTCTGCATTTGTTAGGTGGAGAACGAATATGGCAGTTACTTCGCCTGTGATTACAACTACATGCGTCACCTAACAAAGCTGTTCCGCTCTCACTTGGGCGAGGAAGTGGTGCTGTTTACCACCGATGGCGCTGGGATTAGCTACCTCAAATGTGGCTCCATACAAGGTCTCTATGCCACTGTTGACTTTGGCCCAGGTAGGTATCAGACACAGGGTGTGAGCTAAAGAGGAGCCAGAGGGGGCTAGATGAAAGGTGACCTCACCTTTCATCTAGTGTCATCATCAGGCTAAAAAAAAACACCTTTCCATCTGTCTCAGCCTACTTTGTGTTCAGTGCTAATCAGTAAATTAGTGGTGAACATGTTAATCCTAATTCCTACTAAATATCAGCCTGTTATGTGACGTTAGCATTTCATGTACAGCCACACAGAGCTGCATGTCTGAGGATTGTTTGGTTTCTATATCGACTCATTTTCACATTCTAACTTAGTCAGATGTCAATGGAGCTTCTTTGTTCTTCTAGGTTCAAATGTAACTGCTGCCTTTGATGCACAGAGACACGCTGAACCTCAAGGACCTTTGGCAAGCATTTCTCTCAACACAGTTTTCACTCTGATTTTAAATCCACATTGATTCTCAGATGCTTATTGAGTTTCCTCCTGTATTAACAGGTCAACTCTGAATTTTACATCGGTTGGTTGGACCACTGGGGCTCCCCTCACTCTGTTGTGTCATCTGCAGCAGTGGCCAAGACCCTCAACGAAATGCTAGCTCTGGGAGCAAACGTCAACATGTGAGTCTACTAACGCACTTACCTTTATACTGGGATGAGCAAAGTCATGCATTTCCTTGACTGTATTCATGTTATATGTAATTGTTTGTTAAATTACACACATTGGCTGCATTATTATGATTATAAGCTGCATGAGGTTTGCAAGCTACACAAGGATTAACACAGTTGGAGTGATTTCCAGTCAACAAAAGGTACTAATTACATACTGTACATTTCCAGCAACAACAAAAAACATGACCTCAAGGACAGAAATGTAAAGCAGGGAGTTCATGTGGTTATTAAATTGTCTACATTGAATTCTCTCTTCACAGGTACATGTTCATAGGAGGAACAAACTTTGGATACTGGAACGGTGAGATCACTTTTGATAAACCGGTTTGACGAGCAGACAAACTCATTAATAGTGACTCCCAGCAAAGCCACGTGTCTGTCTCATTGCCAGAATGATAACCTGCAGAAAATACTCTCTTTCTGATTGTCTTGTGACACACTCAGGTGCTAATTCACCATACAGCCCGCAGCCCACGAGCTACGACTACAATTCTCCACTCACAGAAGCAGGGGACCTCACAGAGAAATACTTTGCTATCCGAGAAGTGATCAAAATGGTACGCACACATGCAAGGGTGCAATCAAAGGCTATGAGTACTGTATTTGTAAAAAATCTCCTTATTTTGATCCCCCTGTTTTGTTGGGCACATGTCAGTGCTGCAAATTTGTCTGGCAAAAGTAGAAAATTTAGCAACTAATAACAGCAAAGCATGACAAGCTAACACAAATGTTAATTATTTGTGGGCTATAATTAAAAACACCGATGTTAATGTCATTTTAAATTGGGTAATTATGAAGCTGTAAGTAATTTAAAATTAGCAATTTATATAATACATTATTAAGGCTCATTAAAAACACACGCATGCCATCCAAGGTAAAATATTTGAGGGGGCATGTACACTTAAATTGGATGGCCACAACTCTTCTACTTTTTTGTTAATCTCTACATTTTATCAATGTTAATTAACAAAAATAAACACATTGTCTTATAAAAATGGGTATTTTTGAGTTTATGTACAGTATATGTCTGAAGGAATTAATGTATCTTCTCACAACAGTACCGTAAAATACCAGAGGGACCAATACCACCAACAACGCCAAAGTATGCATATGGTGCTGTCACAATGAAGAAGGTAGCTACCCAGTTGTGCCTCCATGATCTCCTCTATTCCAAAAATAGTCTAATAATCTAATATCATAAGTCTTTGTAGCATTTAATTCAAGAATTACACATTGTTTATTAAAACTTATCTGAATATGTAAGACATTATAAGTTAAATACTAAAATGCTGCTCTTTGTGTCACAGCTCAAGACGGTATTGGATGCCTTAGAGGAACTTTCCTTCTCTGGTCCAGTCAAAAGCTTGTATCCTCAAACGTTCACTGATCTCAAGCAGGTATCTTTTGATATATTTCTGATATGATGAATCAATTTGACTGATATGTATTTATTTATTTTAAAGGCATCTAATTTTCTTTCTTCCTGCAGACTTCTGGTTATATGCTCTACAGGACTAAGCTGCCTGTAAACTGCAGTACACCAACTCCACTGTCGTCCCCTCTGAACGGGGTCCACGATAGAGCATATGTGTTAGTGGATGGGGTGAGTATTATATTGCATGACATACTGCAGTATCACAGACTTTATCATTTTCATCACTAAATCAGAGAAAAATAAAGCTTGGAATTGAACCTCAATATGTGTCCATAAGAACATCATAATTTTGTTAATTTTAATGGAATGTATTCACACTTGTATTTAGACAATATTTAACATTTGAAAAAAAAGTGTTTTATTTTGTTATTAGCACTGAAAGTGAGATAGCATATCAACATTATTATATTCAATTTTTATATTTAAAAATGATAGCTGCCCTGCTGATTTCTTTTTAAGGTGGCTGCAGGCATTCTTGAGAGAGACAAAGTCATAACCATCAATGTGACTGGGAACGCTGGCAGCCAGCTGGACTTAGTGGTGGAGAATTTGGGACGAATCAACTATGGAAAATACATCAATGACTTCAAGGTTTTTATTGGCTAAATTAAGATACTCCCTGTCTGTGAAGTGGTGTCACATGTCATGACAAGCTGAGATATCACAAGGACAAAGAGATACATGCCTTCTTTGTTGGCACTGCAGTTAGTAACCTGAATTTGCACAATCTCTGCACCTGAGCACTTCAATTATTCAGCATGTTATTGTCTTCATTTTAAAGTAAATTTGTACCACATTTCCCTGTGATGTACCTAAACTGTCGTCCTGTCTCCTTCTGAATGGGATTATAAATTTTGATTTGACTTGAAAAGTGCTATATAAATACTCAGTTCAATCTCCCACCTCTCTTTTCTGTGCACAGGGCTTGGTGACCAATCTGACTTTGGGCCATGACGTACTCAACAGCTGGACCATGTATAGTCTTAGTATTGATGAAGCGGTCAGCCAGGGCCTCCTCTGGGAAACAAAGCCCACTCAGACAGATCCACCTCAGCCTGCTGCTCTCTCTCCTCCGGCCTTTTACGGAGGCAGCTTCATCATTCCTGATGGCATTCCTGACCTCCCTCAGGACACTTACATCAAACTGCCCAAATGGAGAAAGGTATGCCTCTTACATGTGTCATTTATATCACAAAAAACCTAATCAATAAACAGTTTAAGTCATTTATCAAGTAAAAGGGCCAAAGATTTGCTCCTCAAATGACAATCTAGAGCGACTTGTGACTAATGCATCTCAATTAAAGTCTAGGACTGCACTGAAATCTGCATCATTTAGGCAACATATTAAGCTCCAGCATGGAGTCAAATAATCCCCTCAGTGAAAGTTTTGCACTTGTAGTTTTGTGTCAGTTACATGCGGCTGAGCCTCTGGATTAATCTTTTACATGTTATCTTTTGTCACATGTTTTGGTTGCAGTTTGGTGAGTTCATAAAAGATCTGACCTTGAATTCTGCATTTGAAAATTTATCATTTTCAGGGGCAGGTTTGGATTAACGGCTTCAATTTGGGACGTTACTGGCCGACTCGAGGCCCTCAGGTGACGCTGTTTGTTCCTGCCAGCATCCTCATCACGGCTGCACCCAACAATGTGACAGTGCTGGAGCTGGAGGGAGCTCCTTGCAGCTCTGCACCATGCACAGTGGAATTTACAGCCACGCCCATCCTGAATGCAACAGTCCAGTCTGACTACGACCAGCACAGGAGATTCTTCTCTAGAGTGGATTTATTGTGATGATAAGGGAACTGGCTGCTGCACAATTTGCACTACTGTATCAAATCATCACTGCTGTTAGAGATCAATGTGTGACTGATTTTGCCAATTGAAGCACTGCCAAAACTTGCAGCATGTACTATTTTAAAGAATGTTTTGTTTTTAATGTAAATATGAAAGCACACATCAGGGAAATATTGTATGATACGAGCATAAACGCATCATGGGACTATCGCCTTCATTAATGTTGAAATTATTTTGCATACACTCAAAATCTGTAATCTTATAAAGCGTGCCTTTTTAAGTGAAGAATAAAAACTGTGATTTGATAATACTTCAATTAACTCCTTCCTCTTTGTATAACAGACGCAGGCCAGATGTGTATGTCACCATAGCATCATTTATCTGGATAAAGCTACATTTTCTTTGTTGTAGTAAAGAATATCAGAATATTTTATGTGGTCTCATTAGTAACTTTACTGAAGAGACTTAATTTCTTTGTTTTTTCTTTTGACAGTGTGGGCACAACATCCACAAATGATATTTAATGAAAAACGAAGAAGAATCATATGAACCACATATTTTCATTGTCAATAGATGATAGCTATATCCTCAAGACATCCAAGACAACAATAATTTTGAGTAAATAAACATAACTTTTTTTTCCAGTGCTAAATATGCATGAAACAGTCCAAAAAGCATGCTGGAAGTGGAATGACAAGAAGTAAGGCAATAATGAAATAGATGAATAATAGAATAAATAAATATACAACAACAAGAAGTAATCACATAACATCTATTTGTGCGATGCAGTTATGTTTTGTATTTGTGATGTACTGACACTTTAAAGCAGAAGGGGGCGGTAATGGTTTCAAAGCGCTGTTAAACAAAGAGAAGAAAAAGAAAATAGATAGCGTCACAGGTCACAGAAGGTGTTGACTACACGGCCACACGGAAAAGGGAAAAAAACATTGTTTTAGGACATTTTGTCCAACTGGGAGGTAAAAAAAAATCTAAATAAATACTACAGCATGCGAGTCAATATGAACATTTAATAAGATTAAAGTATATTAGGTTAATTAACTGTGTACAACACCGCTTCAGGTAGCTAACTTACCTTAGCTCAGTGAGACGCTAACTTAAATGAATCTGTGTTATGATTTTTATATTTTAATTACTCTTTAACAACGTCTAACTTTTGTTGTTTATGACTCAGTAGTTAAGGTGGTCAACCAGTTTATCAAGATGTAGAGCAACAGTTATTATGAATTTGCTCAACGTAACAGAAGTGTGATTTAAAACAACATTCAGGAGCTCAGATTAACATAAATTANGTTTATCAAGATGTAGAGCAACAGTTATTATGAATTTGCTCACCGTAACAGAAGTGTGATTTAAAACAACATTCAGGAGCTCAGATTAACATAAATTGGGTTTTTATGCTGTAATCTTTCCTCCTGTTTATATACTGACCTTTACTTCATAATGTACTTATAATGTAACTGACGGGCCGAAATATATTTAAAAGTTTATCTGGAGCTACTGTGAAGCTTGATATTTACCAACATCACAGTATTTTTAGTGACACGGTTCCTCTTTGTCTTACTATACTTCCAACACAGCTCATCAGAACTTTTAAAATACACTTATTGGCACAAAATGACAGTATGGACACACTGGATTTTGTCCCATTACTTGAATATATTNTTATTGGCACAAAATGACAGTATGGACACACTGGATTTTGTCACATTACTTGAATATATTAAAACACATTTGAATGGGGATAATTTAATAGCCAGGATGCACAAGAGGAAAAACGAAAATCTCTTTTTCAGTGATCATTTGGGCACCTGACTTTTGTGAACCTATCCTCTAACCTGTGTGTATGTTTGGTTCTGCAGGTTTTGAACACTCCTCTGTTTGGGATAACATTGCTTAAAATGCAGCACAGAAGCCATTTGACTGGATAGATAAAAATGCTGACATAGTCTGACATTATTTTACGGACATGACGTAGTGCCGAAACACCAAGTGGAAAAATATTTTGTTAACAAACAGTTGAGGCTTCATCACACAGGAGCACCGAAAAGCTAAACTGCATTTGTGATTTTCATCAGAGAACAGTTTCTCCTCATAGACAGAAGCTCAAGTTGAGCTGTCTTCATATAGACCATCATGGTAGATAATCGATATGCCACAGCCCTGGTCATCGGCTCTGTGCTGAGCCTGCTGGCTACCGTGTACCTCTCTGTGGCTGTGGGAACACAGCACTGGTATCAGTACAGCAGTGNCGATATGCCACAGCCCTGGTCATCGGCTCTGTGCTGAGCCTGTTGGCTACCGTGTACCTCTCTGTGGCTGTGGGAACACAGCACTGGTATCAGTACAGCAGTCCACCAGGCAAACTTGAAGGGGGCAATGTCACAGAGCACAAAGAAGAGTTCATCAATGGGGACTTTGATGAGAAGATGTACAGCAGGATCATGTTCCGTCTGAACGGTACCCTGGGTCTATGGTGGAGATGCATCCTGGTGCCAGTGCCCAGCCAGTCACACTGGTACCAAGAGCCAGGTATGAATCCGTACTCTAACCACCTCTGTATAAAGGTCACAGCCAAATCTTTGATGGCTGAAAATTTTCTCGTCTTATAACAGTGGACTGCACAACTCTAAATCATATCCTGTATATTTGTAACATGATAAACATTGCTCATTTGAATTTTTTTTTTTCCAGATCCCAAGACTTTCAATCCCAAGATGGAGACAAAGTGTGTGAGTTTCACACTTCCTCAGCAGTTCAATCCAAAGTACAAGAACCTCGAAAGCAATGAAAATGCTGAAGAGGATCTGCTGAGAACATGTGAGTCCATTTTCAAAATCTCATGGGAGAAATCTGTGATTCTGGGCTTTAACAACAAACAAATGTTTTCCTTCTTTGTAAATGAGTTGATTCTGTGTTAAGGTGTTACAGAGTTACCTTTTACCATGCTTGCATTTTCTCAGCTGTTTACATTGAGCTTTGAAGCCAACACAACACTGTCAGTTTTATTGGTCGCAAATATGAATGAAACATATTTTTTCTGCTTTAAACACCAAGTGGAGAAAGTATTTCAGACTCTCTGTTATTTTATCTTTGTTCAGACTTGTGGAGGTTCCAGTTTCTCCTGCCGTTGGTCTCACTAGCCTTGGTGTTCCTCAGTGGCCTGATTGGGGTTTGTGCCTGTCTCTGCCGGAGCTTCACTCCCACCTTGGTTGTAGGAATACTCCATCTTCTTGCAGGTGACACAAAATACAGATGCTCCCCTTGTCTAACCATAGACTGTAGAATAAGGAGGTAGATTTATGACCTCACCACTATCGAGGGTTAGATACATAAAAGGAAAACATGATTTTGGATAAAAGTTGCCCAAATAGTTTGCCGCTTGACTGCGACAGGTTGGCATGTGGGCTTATATTAAAAATAATTTGTGTGGGTGTACTGGTTATCCTAGAAAAAGATGTAGTTTATATAATGTGTTGTCTGATCATGTGTCACGTTCGAGTTTACTTATTTGTCATTCTAGCCGTATCTATTTATGTACAGTGGAATGAAATTGGGTTTCTCAGGATCACAATTATTACAGTGACAGATGAAATATTTGCTGCTATGATAACTCTCCAGATTGTAAACTCCTGTCTGTGAGTATTACAACTTGTGTGACATTTTGGTCTTTAAACCTGTAAATCCAGTAACTTCAAGTGGACGTGTTTCATTGTCCCATTTCATTGTACATTAGGTAAAACATCCCTACCAGCACTTAGACCAGCAGTGCTTCTTGTGAGGTTTTGGAAGCGTCACACATTTGGAAGCGTGATCATTTCATTATTGGATGATGTAAAGAATCACCTCGCTCATTAAATACGTTAGCTATTCTGTGTTACGTATGAAAGGCCTCAGTTTGCTTCTCTGGTGGTTATTGAAAGGGTTGTCGTTTCTTTTGATATTAGGGGGGGTAGAAGAGGCGTGTCTCTACAATATGAAACTCTGCTTGTGATTTAAATTTCAACAATATACTAAACCAGTCTTGTGTTCATTTGTCAAGAGAAGACCTGTAGTTGAGATTTCATTAAGCTGTTTTGGTGTGTGGTTGGACCACATACTACTCAATCTACTGTCTTTACCGTCTTTTAATGGTATTTATCACTGATCATCTCCGCTCTGCCCATCAGGTCTGTGCACTCTGGGCTCTGTCTGCTGTTTCCTGGCTGGGGTGGACCTGCTCCACCAGTACTCCAGACCACCTGATGGAGTGGAGGGCTCACTGGGCTGGTCCCTCTACCTCGCCCTCATCTCCTTCCCCCTGCAGATGATGGCAGCTGCTTTGTTCCTTTGGGCGGCCAGAAGTCACCGTAAAAACTACACCCGCATGACTGCTTACAGGGTAGCTTAAACAAAAGAGACTACTCTTACAGCATACCTTAAAACCATCTACTGCTCTGAAGACTTTCTAAAAACATGATTTCAGACTGGATGAGTGTAAGGGTTTTAATTTTTCACTTCTACTCTAATACAATTCAGAAATAGAAACATTTTCCTGGTATCACAGGTCATCTTCACATCTAAAAGCAGGGATACACTACCAGTTTGTAGCTAATCATAAGTGCTGATAAATAGAAGTTTATTATCTTCTAGTTGTCATTTTTCATCTTAATTTTCTAGCCTCAGTATCCTGTATCTTATCCAAAGCATGTTCTTACTGTATTTAAACATCCAGATGTTAGGAATCATTTGTTACTTCTGGTGTGAATGGTGTTGATGTACATTATTTGATTGCCTTCTTTTTGGTTGCCATGGATTTTAAAGCCTCTCATCACCTTACCCTTAATTAGTTCATAAACTTGCACTGTAGCAAATTTTAGACCTGCAGTTACCCAATGAAAGGGTAATGTTACTCTAATGCTGCATGAAATACACTCACTGGCCACCTCAATGCATTTAGGCATGTAGACATGGTCAAGACAATCTGCTGCAGTTCAAACCAAACATCAGAATGGTGAAGAAAGCAATGGTTGTTGATGCCAGACGGGCTGGTCTGAGTACTTCAGAAACTGCTGCTCAACTGCGATTTTCATGCACAACCATATCTAGGGTTTATTATCTTGTCAATATGGACCAAACTCTCTGAGGAATGTTTCCAGTACCTTGTTGAATCTATGCCACGAAGGATTAAGGCAGTTCTGAACGCAAAAGGGGGTCCAACCCGGTACTAGCAAAGTGTACCTAATAAAGTGGCCGGTGAGTGTACAGTATATCAGTTAAGCCTTTTTTTCCTTATTTTCAGTTTTATTTTTACATAATCTGAAATATGGAGCCTTTGCTGTGCATGCCTTTTTTAGCTGACATTTCAGTCATCTGTGGTAATTCTTGATTTGAGTCTGTGGTATGTATTGACTAAATGTCACAAAATGTCACTCACTAAAAATGTAACCACTCATCCTCCATTGTTACCCACGTTTATATATCTAATATTTATTAAAGCAGTTAGTGCTAAAAAAATGAATTCAGAAAGAATGCGACCTTTTTTTAATATTTAAATTCTGATGTTTCAGCCCCAAACTACTACTGTAATTTGTTAAAGTGAAGAACTACTTAAAATGTTTTTCTTTGGTTGCAGTCTCTTTTTATTTAGGGTGCAGTTTCATCAATTACTCAACTGATTGTTTTGTCATAAAGAATATACTTTTGCCTCAATTAAAGCCTTTTAAATATTTGTTAGTGATACTCTTGTGAGAAAGAGACTGACATTTTGAATAATGATGGATTTTTTTCAAATGCAAATAATTATGATTTTATATCTTTACATTTAACATTTG
>JANJYP010013547.1:0-18985 GCA_024605115.1 Rastrelliger brachysoma | reverse complement strand
ACTCTACAAGCCGTGTCAACAGTCTGAGTCCTGAATGTGTCTTTGAACTAAATAGAGCTAGGGAAAGAACAACAACAGGGCTACTTCTTCAACCCCCCCTTTGGTTTCTCTCTCTTTCCGCATCAGTCTTTATTTACCCATTTTGTGATGCAGATCTAGCAGCTTGCTGGCCTCCCCAGAGTGCTGGCTCTTTTGGAGCACTGAGAAATGACTCCACTTTGTCACTCAGTGACTTGCCTGCCTGCTGGCTTCAGCTTCTGTTAACTAACAGCCAGGCAGAGTCGGCACCTGAGAAGTGCTTTTTTTTCCTCCTTCCTTCCTGCTGCCAGGTTTCACACCTTCACATATCGCACCATCTGTTCGTGATCTGTTTATGCTACACCTTCATTTTTCCCCCTCTCCTGCCCTCACCAAGTCCCCACCTGGGCAGAGAACAGGTGCCAGACAGGAGCGGTAACAGTACTCATCAAAGTGAAATTCTCTCCAAAGTCAAGCATCTACAACTTGACCTAATTTAGTTTAAGCATTTTTTAAATTCAAAAACTTGACTTAATGATTAAATAGATGAGTTAATCACCATTGTCAACTTGCTAACCTGCTGCTACAATAGAAAACTAGTAATCTAGTGATCCTTTAACTGAGCTTACAGATAGTAGGCTTGACAAAAATTATGCAAACACTTCTGGAAAAAAGACTTGAACTTTGAAGTGCAAGTAAAAATACATGCTGCATATAAACAGCCTAAATCAGAACATAACAGATATTAAAGAAATAAATACATAATGTGCAATACACAATGCATGTACAATGTTCAAAAGGCTTGCAGCAGAATAGGCTTGGCACTATGATACTGGTTTAACACAACTTTTTGCTTCTTCTTACAGTCATCACGTGCACACATTACCAGGGCTGTATTAGAGCAATTCCTCTCCTTTGCTAAATATTTGGATGGTCTAACACATGGGGCACCACTGTTGAAGCAGCTGTGTGACCACATCCTGTTCAATGCTGCCATCTGGATCTACACTCCTGCCAAGGTGAGCTACTGTAGGTAACTCAGCTCATGTACTATAGGGCCAGGTGGCTTTACATGTCAACAGGCTGAAGTGAATGCACATCAAGAATCTTCTGACACTGAATTCTTTAATAGGACTTCACTTTGTCATTGTATTTGTGAAGACAAGAATTGAATCTGCCATTCTATACACGTGATGGTGATTCAGAGAAAACAGGTTTAAATGTTGCTTGTTGTCTCGCAGATATCACACTGCTGACAGTTTTGGTGAGATGCCCCATGGCAGCAAGTGTTTGTGTGATGAACATAATGATGAGATCTGATGGCAGGTGGAAAACTTGCATATCCATATTTTCTGATAGTGCAACTCATAATAATAAATGAAAGCCATGACTATTTTAAGTCTGTCTTTTTAGTTGTCAGTGTGAATAGTTTTTTGCCATCTCACTCCCTAACAATTTGTGCTGAGGCCTAATTGAATTTGGCCAAATGACTCCAGGAGTGCACTACATACTGCTGCTTCATATTATATCCTCTCTCTTGTCCTGAATACAACAAAGTTTTTTGGATGTTACAGAGTTTTTTTCCTCCTCCTTCTCAATATAATGACCGATGAAAAAATGGGAAGAGATATTTCAATGGAGCCATGTTTGTGTGGCAAATACATTTGCCTCAGGAATACTGCTGGTGGGGCAAAGCCATGAATACATAAAAGGAGGAAATGAATACAAAAGTATCTGGAGGCCTGCTTGCGACACTCCTTCGAAATAGAGCATAGAGAAGGAGGGAGAAAAAAAATGAGAGAAACAGCGAGGTAATGAAGTGGGTTAGACCAGTTTTAGCTTCACCAGCACAGAGAAGCTTCACAGGCTCCTTCCCTTAGGACACACTACGCAGTCCACATTTCTCTGTCCCTATCCTCAAGCTGCACAGGGTACCGAACCAGCTGTGTGAATGATGGGAGCATGCAATATGCATTAATTACATGGGCTTACTGATCTTGTCCTAGCAGACAAATATAATTTTGTAAATGCATTCAACTTTTCTGTTCAAATGGAAATTGCATTACCAAAAGTGTGCTGGTTTGTTATCTCCAATTTCATTTCAGTAGCCTCAAACCATGAAATGCTCACATCCTAACACATTGCCACCTTTCATTATGACTCACATTTGGTTCATTAATGTCCTATAATTTATGACGTATGGGAAAAAGCTCTTATCATTTATTGCTGGAATAGCTGGTGGGATTAAGGATTCTTGTCAGGTCTGTTGCTAATTTCAGAGGACATGCTAATCATCTCTGAAAAGAGTGCAGCTACAACAATTATGAAATTGAGTACATAAGGTCAGTGGCCATCACCATACACCTCCAGGGATAATAGGCTCAGTGACTTCAATCCGCCACAGTAAAATGTCTTGGTTGGTCTAGAAAGGTACAAGGTTCAGAGGATTAAGTCTTAAGTAGACTAACGCTCTGAAATTAATAACATGGATGCATATGAATATGTGTGTTCCGCTTCAGGTACAGCTCTCTCTCTACACATACCTCTCTGCTGAATTCATTGGTACAGCAACCATCTACAACACAATTCGACGAGTGGGCACAGTGCTTCAGCTCATGCATACTCTCAAGTACTACTACTGGGCCATCAACCCTTCAGTCAGCAGCGGCATCACACCAAAGGGTCTTGGTGAGCATATTTAACACTTTTTGATTTTCTTCTCAACTCAAGTAAAGTTTATTTTGTATGATGTGTATATGGTACAATTTGGGATAGTTATATATAAACTATTTTTAGTTCAACTGAAGGCTCATACAAGTGAAATTCATTGTTTTGTAAAGGGAATAACTGGGTGTGAACCAATCACAATCATTGTGTGCAGTCACACGCCTGCTATCAAAGTGTCTTTCTATAATGGCAGCAGCTCCCCCACATTTGAAATGACTCATCTCCACATGGAAATGCTCGCTTGTCAGCTTTTAGGACCGTGGCCATCACTGGAGATGACAGTGAGGCAGACGCATCACATCAATACTGTCATCCCACTAGGGTGCTTGGTGTGGGTGTTAGGCCTGTAAAACCTGGGCCAGTAGTATGACTGGCATCCTCACTCTATGAGACAGCAGTACATCACTAAGCAGGATGTGCTGGAACCGAAAGTGTCCTTGAACTGTCATTACCATTTTACCCTCCATTTTTCTTTTGCAAAACTACCATTGTCCCAGTATAGGAGCTGTTTTATAACAGCACTGAGAGCTCCGTTTATGCTGCATCAAGGCCTGATTAAATCTACTTACTGAAGGTTAAAGCTTGATTCTGACAGCACCGATGCTATATTTGTTATACAGTCAAAGGTGATTCTTCCACTGTTAGCACCACTGATAATTTCTATCACATTTGTTCAAACTGTGAGATGATGATGTATTATACAGTAAATTGCCTGAATAGCCACAGCAGTTAGCTTTTAATATACAGTATATTTACATCAAGGCAGGGGTCTGCATTCTGTTAAAGCTGGGAGTGATCCTAATTGATTTCTTACTAATAGTGGTGTGATGTCTAGATTTAGGTTAGCAGGGATAATATGGGCACAGAATTCTGTAAGCTAGTTCAGTCCTCAAAACCATAAGTGTCACTATTTCCTGATTTTAATTTATCCCTTCTATTTACATTTATACTGTACAGGGGATTTTTTTAACGAGACTTAATAAGTGATGATAGCTCATAACTTTTTAGAACTCATGTTCTAGGGCAGTGTGATATATTATTTAGGTTAGACATCAGAGGAACTTCTTATGACCTTTTTTTTTTATCATGCCCACTGTGTTGGACGTTTCAGATAGATTTTCTGTTTCTTTCACCATAGTAGCATACTAGATTTCATGATATCAAAATAACCTTTCATGGGAAATTTGTTTCTGTGTAGCCTTAGGCACTCTAGTATATTGTTGTTCTGTTTTGTATGGGATGTCAACACAGGTTGCAAAGAAAGAAATTATACACAGGTTAGGCTACAATATGAGCTTGAGGAAAAGCTCTTGATTTAGCAGTCTACATTTCAACTTAATCTGTATTCTACATTTCAACTTAATCTATGTATATAAGCTTTGGAAAGTGTAAGAGTTTGTGGATGAAATTAATTTCCTTTACAAGGCGTCTGAGCTCACTCTTAGAAAAAAGGAAATAAACTAGAGCCTCCCCAGAAGGTCTATGCTAGGATACTGGAGAGGAGAATCTGGCCGGTAGTCGAAACTTGGATTCAAGAGTGTTCAATGTGGTTTTCGTCCTGGTCGTGGAACACTGGACCAGCTCTATACCCTGTGGAGCTCGGAGTAGAGCTGCTGCTCCTCCGCATTGAGAGGAGCCAGTTGAAGTGGCTTGGGTGTCTATTTCAGATGCCTCCTGGACGCCTCCTTAGGGAGGTGTTCCAAGCTTGTCCCACTGGGAGGAGGCCCCGGGGAAGACCTAGGAAACACTGGAGGGACTATGTCTCTCAGTTGGCCTGGGAATGCATTGGGGTTCCTCCTGAGGGGCTGGCTGAAGTGTCTGGGGTGAGGAAAGTTTGGGCATCCCTGCTTAGACTGCTGCCTCCACAACCTGGTCCAGGATAAGCGGAAGACAGTGAAGGAACTCTAGAGTTTGGAAGTAGCAAGGAGTAGGAAGTCTGAGAAAGCCTTATTTGGTACATGATAAAGGATCATAAGAATATTAGGACGGGTCCATAATTGACTGAATAAACTGGTTGTGGGTGAATTCATAGAATAAATGTTTGAAAGATTAAAAAGTGTAGGTGAGACAAACACAACAGGTCAATTTGCAACTTGCAAGAGTGAGATGAAGGCACTTGATTGAATTAAGATTGGCACACAAATGTGTCATGTTTTTGATTGCAAAGTAGTGTGCATGAACACATTGGAGTCATCTTCCAGTGAGAGTCTTTCCTCTCTAACACAACTGTAAATATGGTGCTGAATGTTGGAGAATCCATGGGAGAATATAATGGGCTGAGAAAATGGCTCAGATTCAGAGGAAGACATATCTTGAAATGGATTACTTTCCTGCTGTAGGTAATTTTCAGAGTGGGTCTGTTCCCATTGATCTGTGCTTGATTTGGCAGGTCAGTTTTTCTCTGTCTTTACTGAGAAATGACCAAGCAAAGACACATATAAAGAGGCAGAGAGCCAAGCAGATAATGAAATGTTCAATTATAGGGACACAGAGAGGACATTTAAAACTGAGCTTCTGCAGCTACTCACTCTGTTTCTGGAAGTGCTTTCTCTTTTTTCCCTCAGGTCTTAATAGAGAGTGCTATCAAATTAAAGTCATGTATCATTCGGTTATACACAGAAACACTGCGGGCACTCACCCACAGATGCCCATTCCTCAACTTCTCTCAGTCCGTGACATGTACCCACAAGCCAGCACATAATCTGTCTCAATCTTTATCACTCCCCTTTTGTCTCTGTCTCTGCCGTGACTTGGTTTTACTTAATAATGAGTAATGAGATTGGTGCTAAAGCTGTTTGGCCAGTCACCCTGTTCAGTTCAAACTGGTTCTGTCTCGTTGCCAAACACATGTAGAGGAGATTCACAGGAATAATGTGATCATGGTGGTAGAATAAATATGTGTGTATGTGTGTGTACCCTCATTCTCATATATTAGTCTCATGTAAGACACAAATGAGTGATTACATTACAATGTTAGGGAATGGTTTGGCATGTGTGTGCTCTTCTTCATTTGACACCGCCTTGCAATTTAAAGTCAACACAATCCAGGTGTTCTAAACCATAGACTGTAAAAAATATGGATGTAGCAACCGTGATAACACCCATTGGTTTGGGGAGTCTGATTTTGAAGCTTATCCTATGGGCGAGTGGGTTTTTTTGGGGCATCTTGGGTTTTTGTGGGCATGTAATTTCCATATTTGGAGCAATGAGGGAGCCTAGCCTAGCCCAGCTGATGCTTAGCAAAGAGCTAACAGCTCCCTGACTCTCTGAGACCTATCACTCAACATAACAATGCCCCAATTTATGCATGAATTTTAAGCCTTAATTACACTGAAATGGTTGTGGTACAAATAAATTCATCCCCTGTGCAGTGTTCATGGAGGAGGTAACTATGAGTAGAGACCAAAAAAAATGTACCTGGCTGTAAACATGTTTTTTTTTTTTTGACGCTGTAAAATCTGGCATTTTAACATGAGGGTGAATGGAGAATTGCTCACTTCTGATTCCAGTATCCAGCGGCAGCCAAAAGACTGCAATTTTTTGAACNTAACATGAGGGTGAATGGAGAATTGCTCACTTCTGGTTCCAGTATCCAGCGGCAGCCAAAAGACTGCAATTTTTTGAATGTGGAAGTGAGCTTCACTGGTAAAACCCACAGCTCCCCCCTTGCTCTAAACCTAAGAGGTTAAAAGGCAAAGCATACAGCAGCTACAATTTGTGAAGAATTTGTGAAGCCAATTAAACAGCTTGTTGCATCTGAGTGTTTTATTGGCTTTTTAAAAGCATTTGGGCAGTGAAAATATAATTATTCTTGTTTTTTTTGTATTTAAATAAATTTAAATATTTACTTTGCATAAGCATACAAGACACATGTGGTGTGACTTAATTATCATCAGTCATAAGTTAAAATAGGATTCTTGCATTAATCACATGGGCATAAATCATTTTTCAATAAACTCTTCATCTTCCCTTGGGATTCAGGACATAAAGCAATCTGAATGAGAAACAGGAACTGTGCAGAGCTGCTGAGCATAATTGGTTGTGAATAACTTGGATGCAGTGGCTGCAGTAATAATGTTCTTATCATCCCTTCCATGTCAGCCTCTGTCCCTGCATTGGATTTCCCCCTATTGTGCTATTAATCAGTGCCGGGGTGCAACAGTATTTGCCTTCCTCCTGCAACCACAGGGAGCCCCATCATTGATTACATTGACTGGCTGTTGGTCCAGCAGGATGATCAGGTGTCTGCTGCCATTGTATCTGTCATCATGGCACTGTCCCCCATTTTAAATGAACATGTGTCCGGCCAAGGTGGAGGTTAGAGTTTATCAGGGCTGAGAGAAGAAGTTACCATTTTTTCTGAAAGGCTTTTGCTGTTGCACTCGGTTCAGTTATTGTAATTTAATACAGCTGCAAATGCACAAGATTTTGTTCGTGTATTTATACTTGGCTGCGCAGGGTGAATAACGAATGAATACGTGACACTGTTGCCAGGTTTACTGCTAAATGGAACAGAGAATCTAAAGAAGATTCATGTTTGAATTGTTGTGTTAATGTATGTAGTATAACTTTTTGTGTCTAACTATATGGCTCTATATTGCACATCTGCCTATTGCTGCAGCCAATTAGTGTATTGGTGCTAATGTATGCACTAACACTTTTTAGTTGAAAACAAATGAGCTGTGGATATTGAGTAGGCTCTGACCATGTCAAAATTAATTCTCATGCTAACCAAACCAATACAGCAGCAGCTGCTGTGATATGGCAGTTAATCAATGCTTTCTGTCATATTCTGTCATCATTTGCATGACATATAACCACCTGCTGACAGTGTTCAACCCATCAGATTTGGAATGAGGTCCATGACAGGAATAGATTGTATTGTGAAGTTTAACCTGGAGGGGTCAAAGTGATAGCAAAAGTATTCTGGGCATTTTTAATGAGAAGTTGGCCAGGGTGATGGGCAGGTGTGACCATGGCAGCATTGGGCTTACTGCCTGGTCAATACGTTGTGGCCAAAGCTACCTGGGATACACAGACTTTGGATGTAGCATGTATAATTGAGTGAGATAAATGAAACTTCTATAGCTTTCAATCTACATAAAAGGTTTTTTTTTCTAATTGTCACTTTAAAAGTTTTGCTCTAGGTTTTGGTGCAAATACTCAAGGTGGATGGTGTAAATCTTTTAAGTAGGTAATTATATCGTGAAAGAAACTGACAATGTCTTTGAAGATGTCTGTTTTTGCCTGTTTTGTCTTACTTTCTGAAAGCTCAGAGCTGAGAACACAAGACATCAGTGAGAGAAATATTTCATTATCAATCAAAAAAACATCAAAAAAGGAGCTTGAGATCATAAAAAAGAACCAAGAAGGAAATTGGCGGTGGAAACATAAAAAATATAGAGGAGGCTGGAAAACAGACAGAATCAAACAGGAAGATAACTTTTTCAATTTTATCGCTTCTTTCACTTTCTCTCCAACTACAGACGGTCCAAGGCCAACCCAAAAAGAAATAGTCTCTCTGAGGGCATTCATGCTTCTCTTCCTCAAGCAACTCATCCTGAAGGTATATCCCACCTGTCTCCACGCTTCACAGCCACTCATGATGCTTGATTCTGAGCTGCGCAGGGAAAATGTTGAGATTGTCAGCTCCCCTTGTGTTATCCTTAAAAGCTTCTTCTGTTCTGCTGCTTCATAACATCATTGCTATTTATTTATTTATTCTAAATAAGTAATCCTGAACTTAATTGAAATGCCAGTTGTACTGAAATAAATTAGACAAATAGTTTAATTATTTTATTTAATCAATTGTGTTGACTATAAGACAGTTAATCATCTCAAGGCATCACTTGTTGCTCTAAAAATGTATAGCAGGTATTAATCATTATTTTTACATTCAACTCACTGAGTCCTAAAAACAAAAGACTACATTACTTGAGTGATCTACTGTATATTTGATGAGGTGTCAGGCTTTTCATTTATGTTACTGTATTGCTGCCCACATCCCAGCATGCTCTACCTCTGCAGATAATTATCTTACATTCTGTAACAGGCTCTTCAGGGCATTGCAGAAATGAGAGAAATCAAAGTACTGGACAATAAATTGGGTTAGAGGCTGCATGTTATCATTAGGTCAAACCTTCATGGCAACCAGTTATTTGACTAATATGTTGGTAATATCAAAATTCTTGTGACAGGTGCATCAATTGTACATCCTAGCAAAGCAATAATAGGAGGGACTTAAAGGGATGCTGGATGATAAATTACCAGGATTTTTTTAATTGTATCAAAATTAAGAAAATTGTCATGTGTTTTATCAGGATATTGGACTTTCTGTGCTTTAGCAATTCAATGATCCTTCTCTAATTATTTGCCATTAACACTATTTTTTTTTTCTTCCAACTTATGCATTCTTGCAGGACAGAGGTGTCAAGGAGGATGAGCTGCAGAGTATTCTGAACTATTTGTTAACCATGCATGAGGTACATGAGAGTCTTTTTCTGCTTAAACTGTATTTACTCAGTGTGTTAGTGTGCCACTTTACTGCACTAATGTTCAAGGTCACATCTCATCTCCAGGGCTGCTATTCTTAGAGAAGTTTGTNGTATTTACTCAGTGTGTTAGTGTGCCACTTTACTGCACTAATCTTCAAGGTCACATCTCATCTCCAGGGCTGCTATTCTTAGAGAAGTTTGCTTGTATTTTTTGTTTTTTTTTTCTAAGCCAATACATTTACCAGCAAGATGAATTAATCTTTTCAATTACTAGTGTACTCTTTATTGTGTTTTATTGATTCTACTAACAGCATTGACTTTGTCACAGATATCCACATGTCAGTTTTTATAGTATTGTTTAGTTGTTTTCATTCACTATATTTGTTACTTTCTTCCACTAGAAACCAATTCAATTTTATTTTGCATGTGCAGCTTTCTACCTGTCCAGCTCTCCACTTTCCACTAAACCTTCATTTAAATACTGCTGTCTCCACCCTGTTGCAAATACTTTCATTTACAAAGTTTTTCTTAGTAGATCACCCACAAAACGCACACAAACTCGTGATCTGTTGCACTGTGCACACAATTTAGTACCCTTTATTTAGGACTTGAGTAAATCAGACCCATAGAGTACATCATGTCTTTGGCGCAGTTGCAATTACAGATTTGCCCTTTTTCTTTTTACCACTCCTCTATACCATTTTATCTCAGACTATCTTTCTCTCTCATGGTTTGCCTGCAGGATGAGAATCTGCATGATGTGTTACAGTTAGTGGTAGCCTTGATGTCTGAGCATCCAGCCTCCATGATCCCTGCTTTTGACCAGAGAAATGGAATACGGTAAGTCCCTCAGGGGAAGACACAATCCTTTCGCTGTTCAGGCACAAAATGAGGTGGTAATTTCATAAAATAAACCTAGGCACCTAACACTTGTGTTGTTGCTACATGCCTGTGTGACTGATGAATAATTCATATGTTCAGTGATTGAAAAAAAAAACACTTGGAAAAGTAACAATATTAACATATTGATTTCACAATGTGACATGGATGATCAAATGTACCCCATTTGATCCCATAAAATATAAATGCACACAGTGTAGCACTGCTTGTGAGTTTGAAAGAATTCATTGTGGAAAGGCTGCTACTTTCATTAAGACATTCATTTAATGCTAATGTAAATTTACCCTGAAGGAAAGTGGATGTCAGCTAACCAGTGCAGGACCTTTTCATCAACAGAGCTATATTTTATTTTGTCAAGACAGTGTGCTGTTGCCAGCGTTTACCATTGTTTATGTCTATTCAGGGTAATCTACAAGCTCATGGCCTCCAAGAGTGAAAGCATTCGAGTACAATCCCTCAAAGTCCTTGGATATTTCCTCAAGCATTTGGGCCACAAGTGAGTAACACATTCCAAGAGCTGTGTAGTAGATGGCAATTACACACTCATGAGTGTTGTTTTTTATGAATAGTTGTAAGATTAGTAATACATTGGATGGTTTACAAAATCTGTGTCTAATAATTGGTGTCTGATGCTGTCATTTACTGCATGTTGTTTTGTCATTTAAATTTTTGCAATTCCCTGCAGTGTCCAAGTTAAAGAGAAGACAAGATGTTTAGGTTAGAAACAGAAAAATCATGAATCAGGCTTTATGTTCAGAGAGATGATTCATCTGTTCCTCACACTTCCTTGAAAAAGGGTACAATTAGAAGAGCCAGAAACTCTTGACTAGAAGCCAATTTTGCAAATGAGGGTGCAGTTCTTTGTAGAACACCTTCACATAAGAGAAAGGTGGAAAACGTCCAAGTTACTGTCCCACAGAGTGAAATAAATAATAAAATACCCACTTGGATGTCTGCATATCCTGGGCTGCACACTGAGAGAGGAGAGAGAGTGCTTATGAGTGGAGGACCCATGATTCAGAATGTGGGATGCAGGGATAGATGGAGAAGAATTTGGGTTTTTGCTGTGCTCACAATTGTGAGGCACCAGGTGTTACTGGTGCCTACTGAATGGAGAAAGGGCAGATGTAAGCCTGTGTTAGGCACAAGTAAAAGGCCTGTATCCTCAAGAGACATGTGCCTCCTGAAGGCCTGCTTTCACCTTTCACTTTATTTTTCAGACATTTTAAAACATCTTGTTCAATGAGCTCTAGTGCAGGTCATAAAGAATTAAACATGTTTCTTCAATGCTTTGTTAAGGCTATTACTTTCTGTTCATAGAATATGGTATTTTAACATGTATTACATTAGTAATTATAGACATAAGTTGTAAATGAACATCATTAAACATCATACTATATCATACAATGAGTTAAAAATCTACATCATGCATATTTTTCAAAATATGCATGTGCACTGCCCTATAGCTACAGATTAAAATCCGGCTTTAATGTTAGATTACATATAAGTAGTCATAATGTATTATAAGCATCTTCAGTCAGCCTGTAGTTTATAACAAGTCAAGAGCACTCACAAGACCCTTGGATTTATAAATCATTATATGCTAAATTCATAACTGTTGATATATAATAGTCCCTCACTTATCACGGGAGTTACGTTCTAAAAATAGTCCGCAATATTCAAAAAAATCTTTTTTTTTACAATTATTGGTACAATTAACCACAGGTACCTTTGTCAGTGCAGGGGACATTGCCAGATATATCTATAAAGCAAGAAATGTCTGTCATCCTGTCTGTCTGTCTGTGGCTCGCATATTTCTCTGAATGTTTGTCAGATCACCCAAAGCTTTCACATATGTCTTGCATATCACACGATTGTGTGCATCCTTTTTTTCGATTGATATTCAAAACATTTTTATCATTAAAAGTTAATATCCCATAGACTTACGCGTCACTGTGCTCTCCTGCTCTCAAAACTTTCATTACAGTTTAAATTTCTGTTTTCTCCTGCACCCATCGTACAGTTAACGCAGCAAAAATATACAGGAAAATGTATGCGGTAAGACATTTATCATAAGTCGGATATTTAATCTTTTTTTTTTTTTTTGGCTTTTATTTATCTTCAACTTTTCTATAGGAATACATACTTCCTACGGTCACTGCACGNTTTATCTTCAACTTTTCTATAGGAATACATACTTCCTACGGTAACTGCACTATATGTAAATTTGACAAGTTGAACGCATTCTGCCTACTGTACAAGTACGGAGGAGATTGACTGACAATGGTCTAGCCTACATTCCCTTACACAATCAGGACGCAAAAAACAATGCGCTGTAAAAAAAGAAGCATGCAAAATTGCACAAAAAAAATGGCCGCGAAAGGTGAACCATTATAGTGAGGGACCACTGTAGTGCATCATAAAGCATTATGTGTGTTTATGAGTGTAATCATAATGCATTATGATTGATTATGATGAACATTATAATGTACTATGAGTGCGTTGATCATGCATTATAAATGTGGTCTTGATAGAAAGTGTTACCGAAAATGAGCTATCAGAGTTGTCCCTCACGAAGAGACCCACAGTGGTTTCTACTTGAGGTATTTCCTTGCCCCAAAGAAGGGGGTTGAGAGCCATTTTGGACCTCTGTGCCCTAAACTATTATCGAAGGAAATACAAATTTAGGATGTTGACACACGATTCTCTGCTGCATTTTGTGCATGTAGGTGCCTGGTTTATGTCAACTGACCTGAGGGACTCTTATTTTTACATTACCATATATCCCCCACACCTTTAGTAGGCTTTCCATGGGATAGCCTACTAGTTTATGAGTATAATATTTGGCCTGTCACTGAGCCCAAGAGTTTTCGTAAAATGCATCGAGATGGCAGTAGCCCCACTTACGGAGGGCAGCATTCGAGTTGTGAGGTGGGATCCTCACAGGCATTCTTTTCACATAAATTGTCTGGAGCTGAAACATTTCCTTCCTTGGTTGAGAGATCATCACGTGTTAGTGAGGACAGACAATTCCACCGTTGTGGCTTACGTCAACAGACAGGGGGGCTGAGGTCTGCCCAGTTACACACACTGGCACACAGACTAATAGTTTGTAGCAGTGTGCACCTGCAGTCTCTCGGGGCAACCCATGTACTGTACTGGATGTTCTGAACTACGGGGCAAGGACAGCAGGTCTGCCAGATTTGGTCACGGTTCAGTCAGGCTACTGTGGACATTTATGCGTCATTGGAGAATGCTCAATGTCCTCAGTTCTTCTCTTTATGAGATCAGAGAGCCCCATTGGGAGTGGATGTGCTGGCACACAAGTGGCTGAAGAACCTCCTTTATGTGTTTCCTCCAGTGGCTCTCATTTCCCCAACTCTGACCAGAGTGAGGGCCTCTTCGCAGAGACTTGCTGTCTCAAGCACAGAGGGAGATATTCCATCCTCACCCAGAGAGGCTAGCTTTATGGGCTTGGCCCGTGAGCGGTTCAACTTGAATATGGTTGGACTTCCTCTCAATGTTATTGACACTATCCATGTGCCAGAACTTCGCCAACCAGTACGCTGTATGAGCATAAGTGGCGTGTATTTGAGAGCTGGTGATTTGAATTACAAGGTATCCATTTTCATTGTTTTGTGACTGATTCTGTCTTTCTTGCAGAATCTTTTTGAAAAAATAAGGCTAGGGTTGAAAGGGAGGTAACAATTAAAAAGGAAGAACAAAGAACGCCAAAACCAACTAAAAGTCATCTGGAATATGCAGGAATTTATTCAAAGGCAAAAGAAAAGAAAACGAGGATGATACCACTGGTCAAACACTATTAGCACACTCCACGAAAGCACAAAGTCACACAGACTCTATCACTCTGCTGCAGCTTGGTCCACTGACACTGAGAGCAGGAGAACCACCACCCTATTACCAACGGTGTATTAGAAGTGCACTGTGTAACACACTGAACCAGAGGCACCCAAGACAACATGCCATTGAATATTATAGCCAAGATAAGAGGATTGATGAGGGAGGATGAACCAACACACAGTAGGTACAACATGGGGCATGCCATCACATTACTCCTGGGTAGTCCCACCACATTTAGCACTGCACCAAGAAGAATAGGCAATGCAAGTCCCAACACAAGAGGGAGAAAAACTGAAACAGTGAAGTGAAGCAGCAAAGGAAGGGATAGGACAGCGTCACCAGGTGTCCCAGAAACTGCTTCACTACACCTACCAGGCTCCTTCAAAATGAAGGTTGGCGACACATCACCAGAGGGCAACCCACCAACATGAGCATACTCACAGGCCTGAGTTTGGGGCAGGCCGACCGAGGGCACATCGGGGGTTCACAACCTCTCCGGTCAGACCATGGGACAAGGGGCACTTTAGCACCAGCTATGTTGTTACCCATGATGAAGTCAACATCAACTGGTAAACAGGAACAGACACCAATGGGGAAGAAACCGGTGGCTAGGTCAGACTGTATGTGGACATGCTGCAAGGGTGCGGGAATGGAACCCATGTCAATACCCCTAACCGCAACGTTTTTACATGACCTGACACCAAAAGGCAGCACACTGGACAAGATGAGTTAGTGGGAACAGGCAGTGTCATACAGCACCCTCACCAGGTGCTAGTCTTTAGCTCTTCCTGTGAGAGACACAGGACAGGTAAAGACAAAGGGCTTAAGACAGTCCGGCACTCCAGACACAAATTTTTCACTGGGACAAGTTCTAATCAGTAGCTCCACCCCATTTTGTGGCGAAACAGATCCCTGACTACTCTTCTAAGCAGCACAGTTTGCAATTAAGTACTCTGATGCATGGCAGTAGAAACATTACTTTGGAAGCCGAGGGAATAGCACCATGTGTCACCTGCAAACCACCACCCTTGTGTGCAACCATACAAGGATACTCGAGTTCGGCCAACACCCCTATGTGTATCCAGGGAATACTAAAGTCAGTATGCAGCCTATCCCAGTCTTTATTCCAAAAGTGCTGGGTTCATGCTTCCCTGTAGAACTGGCTGCTTTCTGTCCCCAACTTTTCTCCTCAGAGGAGCATCAGTGGTTGCATACTCTACTGTATGTCTGGTTTGTGCACTGCACATTTACTTGGACAGGATCCAGAGTTTCAGAGAAAGTAACCAATTGTTTGTGTTGTGGGTGAAACCACATGTGGGAAAGCCTGTCTCAAAACAGCGTCTCTCTCATAGAAATGTAATGGCTATTGCCCTGGCATACACTAACAAGGGTCTCCAGATTTTTCGAGTTTTTATTCCATAGGTGTGTGTGACCATGTGCTTTGCCCCAGATGTTTGCTAGATTTTACAGGTTGGATGTCACGGCTCCAAGTTTCCCACATCTTCGTCCCAGTGCCACAATTGTCTTTATTACAGGCATGTCTGGCAATCTAGGAGTCAGTATTTTTCCCATAGTGAATCACGAAACAAATGCTATGACACTTAAGGTTATGGATATAACCCTGGTTCTCTGATTAGCATGAGTGAGTGTCTCACCAGACCACCCTCCTTGCTATAGAAGCGAGGAAGATGTGAGCATATTGTGAATGAAGACTGCCGCTATGTCAGCCTTATATATAGGAGGAGGGTTTTAAAGCTGGAGTGTGGAATTTTTGTCTTCCCCTTTTGGCATTAAGAGTCAAAGGAGGTGCTCAGCTGTGATTGCCTGACACGGGCATGCTGCATGTTCTCATGCATACCCAGAATAACACAGAGAGGGCAAAATGGTTAAAACTGATATATTTTAATGGTCCACTGACCCAAAAACACATTTTGATATTCTACCGGCCCACCAGGATTTGTCCCACTATACTCGATGGCCATTACGCCACTGGCTGTAGCCTACTATTGTGGCTGTAAATGACTCTTATCACTGAGTATCACTGACTTGGACTGATCAATTCGGTTCATTTGTGAAATCTAAATCTTGTGTAATTAACAGCCATATCACCAGTGCAGGAATATTGCACCTGCCATGATATTTCAAAACTCTGTATGCTGTGAAACACAGAGAGATTTCTCTGGTGGTGATAGGATTCATCCGAGTTATGTGAACTTGTTGGGCAATGGCTTGAATGTAATGGACATTCATTTATATGTAAAAGTTCTGCACTGCAGGTTTAAATTACATTAAATATTGCATGCTAGGCTTATTTTCTTGCCTGGAAGTGTACTCCTTCCCTGCCATACTCTTATCTGTCTAGCAGCAGGGTGTTTGATCTCTTCTTTTCTGGCTGAATAAACATTATTATAGTGTAATTTTCCTATTTAAATCAGTGTTCATTCATTTTAGCATTGTCTTGACAGATTATTTAAACCACATCCAGGGAAAAAAGGAGTAATTTCATCTGGGTTTACTTTCATGAAAGTGTTTAACAAGGATTGTTCTTCTCACTACATCACTGCAGACTTAAGCTCGGCTTGCTATGCTTCATCAATCTGCCCTTTTCTTCCATTATACGTTTGAAAGAAACACTACTCTTCTGCTAAGTGTCCAATTTGCCAGCCTAGTCAAAATACAGCAAGGTATTGTCTTATTATGAAAATTCCAATTCATCTTGAGGCAGCGCCAGTACAGTAGAGCAGCTTTGGCTTAGCATTGTGACAGCAGTCTTTATGCTGTTTGCAGAAGTCGTTTGTCACTGTTGAACCCATTCACCTGTGCTGTGCCTCTATTGTATCTCAGACCCATTGCTGGTGACAAGCTAACTTCGTTATCCAACACACCTTGAAATTCTCCCAATTTATGACACCAGGCAGTTCTTGACACTTGTCTCCAGAGCCTGGCTCCCATGGGTGAGAATTGGGAAGCAAGCTGACAGCACTCACTGATCCTTCCAGTGGCTTATGGTTCTCTAAACAAGCCACTTTACCATTATGTCTGTGTGTGTGTGTTTATCCACAGGAGGAAGGTGGAGATCATGCACACACACAGCCTCTTTACTCTCCTGGGAGAGAGGCTGATGCTGCACACCAACACTGTAACTGTGACGACCTATAACACTTTGTATGAGGTAACAAAATCATTTTACTTTCAAATGTTCCATAATTACTGCACCACTAGTCTCTGTGTAAAGAATGTGTGACAGATAAACACCTCATCTCTTCCTGTGACAGATTCTGACAGAGCAGGTATGCACACAGGTCGTTCACAAACCTCATCCTGAGCCCGACTCTACTGTTAAGATACAGAACCCAAGTAAGGCTGTTATGTGGCATATCCATACAGTTTTTCTCTATGAAATACTCAGTTTTCTGGCAATATTGATAAAGTGTGTTATTTGTGTATGCCTCCATTTGCTATCAGTGATTCTTAAAGTGGTAGCCACCTTACTGAAGAACTCCTCACCCAGCACAGAGTTGATGGAAGTTCGGCGGCTCTTCCTTTCTGACATGGTTAAATTGTTCAGCAACAGCCGCGAGAACAGACGGTGAGCAGAACTTTAAGTGCCTTTTATTTACCCACTCCATCAATTATCTCCCTGATTAAATGTTTCAAAAAGAAAAAAAAAGCACACTGTTCCCCCTCTTTGTTCCATTTTTAATGGGCTCATATTGATGCTAAACTATCCTTAGGCAAGCACATACTCTCCAGCAGATGTTTCTGTGACAGTTTTTGACAGTTGCTGATTTTTTTTCTTTTTTCACTTCACACTCCATTTCTTTTTTTTGAAACATACGCACACACATTGAAATTAAATTATAGGTCTTAGAAAATTACAAACCGAAATCAGCAACATAATTAGCTTAACATTAACAAGCAGAAAGTACTTTGTCAAGTCAAACTGTTCAATAACAAAAAAAGAAATCTTNAAACCGAAATCAGCAACATAATTAGCTTAACATTAACAAGCACTTTGTCAAGTCAAAATGTTCAATAACAAAAAAAGAAATCTAAATTGGTTTTCACTTCTTTCTACTTTTATATTTTGGCTACCTTTTTGCCAAATAATCAAACAAATCGATATATGAATGACAAAATGACCAGTTCTGGTACAACTTGAATAACAAAATGGCATATATTACTATTGTTTTCTTCTGACATAAAATATGTCAAGAAGAAATATCTAGTAGCATACCACATAGCCACTTCATGTGCAGTTCAATCACACTGGAGGTCTTTGTTTCAAATAGAAATCTCAGTGGCAAAAATCTCAACTTTGAGGAGGGGATCAGAATTTACTTACTCNACAAAATGGCATATATTACTATTGTTTTCTTCTGACATAAAAGATGTCAAGAAGAAATATCTAGTAGCATACCATATAGCCACTTCATGTGCAGTTCAATCACACTGGAGGTCTTTGTTTCAAATAGAAATCTCAGTGGCAAAAATCTCAACTTTGAGGAGAGGATCAGAATTTACTTTGAGTTACATACTAAAATTTGTATTATGTGGCTGCATACTTTAATGCTGTGTGTGTATTGCAGATGTCTGCTTCAGTGCTCAGTATGGCAGGACTGGATGTTTTCTCTTGGATACATCAACCCCAAAAACTCTGACGAGCAGAAGATTACTGAGATGGTGTACAACATCTTTCGCATTCTGCTCTATCATGCCATCAAGTATGAGTGGGGAGGGTGGCGCGTGTGGGTGGACACACTCTCTATAGCCCACTCCAAGGTGAGTACTGTACTTCACTCTACAACACAGAGGAAACACTGACCTCTGCTGTCGATGGATATATCTTTAGCTATTTTGTCTTGCTGTAGCTTCTAAACCAGGGTTATCAAACTCATTACAGTTTAAGAGCCACATACAGCACTATTTGATCCCATGTAGGCTGAACCAGTAAAACCATCACATAATAACTTACAAATAATAAT
>JANJYP010013531.1:195-11218 GCA_024605115.1 Rastrelliger brachysoma | reverse complement strand
TATCTGACTACTTTCTGTCCTTAGGGTTCAAAAACAAACTCATTGACATTGCTGCTAATGCAAAAGCCAGCAACTCTTCTTTATGGGCTTGTGACCTGACCACACACACACACTCACTCACACACAAGGTGGTGTCTCTCTTTGTTGCCGTTGTGAATTTATGCTGTCTTGCCAATTGTCCCCTTGTGCTGAATATAAGTGCCATGATTAAATAAAAAAAAAAATCCCCTGCTTGTTTGCCTCCTTTATAGCCTTAACATTCAATCTCTTTGGCCTCTTCAAAGTCTGTTTTTCTGTTTGACTGTTTTTGGCTGAGATCAGGCTCACATTGAGATTCAGGGGTTGTCCTGTACATGGGCACACTTACACAACAACACTCTCCCTCTAACTTGCTGACTCTCATTTCAAGAGTCTAAGTGGGCCATTATGAAAGGGCCCTCAGCTGGTTTCATAGTCTCTTCAGAGTGGGAGTGTGTGTTCACAAGCATATCAAGAAGAGATAGATGGAGGGTACTATCCTATCACGTACACATCATGTACACATGCACATAAGCACTTATACACACACACACACACACACACACACACACACACACACACACACACACACACACACACACACACACACACACACACACACACACACACTCAGCTTAGACCAGATCAATGTAATTCATGTGCACCCCTGGGGAGCTGCTGGGACTGACAGGGATATTTGCATCTCTAATTCCCCCACCACTACTATCATACCCCCTCCACATGCCAGCTGGGACCACCAGGGCCATGGCGGAGGTGGGACAGGAAGTCTTTTACAGACATACACACACACACGTGCACATGCACATTCATGTTCACGNGGAAGTCTTTTACAGACATACACACACACACACACGTGCACATGCACATTCATGTTCACACAGACCATGTCCAATCATTTTGATGCCGATGTTAAACAAAGCTTCCATTTAGGGTAATTAAAATTGTCCAATTAAAGCCTGCATGTGTGTCAGATGTTATGTTTGCATGTTTTAGTGTTTCTTTGTTCCTGATGAACCTTTGTTAAGACTGAAATAAGGCTCTTCACAATTTGAATTTCCACATTTTTCCTTCACTACCTTTCATATGAGCACCTGAAGCTGTGTAATTCTGCTCTTTTTTTCATTGTATGAATGTATATATTTGTGTGTGAGCAGCAGAAGGGTAGATTTCAATTACTCATCTCTCCCCCGAGCTTCTTGACCCAGGGGTTGCCTAATCAATTGTCTATGTGGCCATTTTGTTTTGGAGATCAATTCAGCTTCATAAATCAGGTCTGGTGTAAGTGTTTTCCTCAGTGTTTGTGTGTGCAATGCTAGTAGACTCACTGTGCACATGTGTGTTTGTGTGCACAGTGTTGCACAGTCTGCAGCTGTTGTTTAAACTGACACGTGATTTGCCCTCCTCGCTCAATGGTCTCTCCCCCCTTTTACCTCCTCACTAGCCAGCTGGACTCATTCATAGAAGGAATGGCTGTGTGTTGCGTGTGTTTACAGTGTTATGTGTTTTGTAGATTTCCTCAACATATTGTTAGGGCTCAATAGTTTTTTTTTGTTTTTTGGGGTGTCTAAACATGTTGGTGGGGAATTTATTTTTAATACGTAAAATGAAAAAAATCAATTAGGCTTAAAATCAGAATATTACACAAACATTCTCGATATGTAGAGTATCAGTATGGCTGGGAGATATACACATAATCAAATATCACAGTATTTGTCACAAATTAATTCAATGTCAATATTATGACTTGCAACATTGACTATTGGAGCTTAATAATTTTTGGGCTTTTGCCTTTATTTTTGATGGTAGGTGGCAGAGGTGCAGACAGGAAACAGAGAGAGAGGGGAGTGACCTGCAGCAAAGGTTTCTTGCTGGAATCAAACTAGGGGCACTGCCATTATGCACCAATAGTCACTCCATGATTATTGCTCTGCTTTCACAAAATATTTACACAATATGAATTTCAATAAATAATCATCAGTCATGTGGATAGAATGACTAACATTCGGTAGCACTTTATAAGGAGTACACACTATTAAGCAATAGTTAAGCATTTATAAACATTGAATTCACCATTTATAAATCTAGTAAATTCAGACAATTAGATCACTTTACTGTAATCAGCCTTTAAAACCAGAAAAGACAACACTTCCTTCGTAATATTGCAATATCCAAAATCTAAAAATGAAAAACCTGGTCTCATATCATGATATCAATATCATATCAATGTATTGCCCATCCCAACTATTAAGTTTTAATACCATGACAGCTGTAAACCTCTAGTAAACCTCTTGCTGTGTTCATCTGGGGGTCAGCTGGCCAGTTCTAATGGTCTATTGAACTGGGTGAACAGACTGGCTCACACCTAATCACACTAACTCTTTTATCACCATCACCCAGTTACACATAAATACACATCAGAGAGTAGAGATAGAGGCAGGGCAAGGTCAAGTTTATGTGATGCAGTTTAGGGGTCCTGCTGTTTATGTGAGTCTGTATGTAACTATATGTAGACTTTTCTTGGATCTCAGCATAGGTTCAGAGTCTTAGAACCCAGACAGATAATATGATAGTAGCAGCAAAAGTCTCATAACAGCAGCTCAGATTGAAACACATTTTGAAAATAGGACATTCCCGAGTATGATCTTTAAGTGGTTGAGTGTGCTGGTAGCTCAAGTGTTTTGAGGTGATTTAGAAAATCTTATTGTGTTTCAATTGGGTCCAATCTTCTATTTGCTTGGGGGATTGTCTCAAGATACAATTATATATACAGTATACGCACGCACACACACACACACACACACACACACACACACACACACACACACACACACACACACACACACACAAGGCAACAGTCTGGCTGAATAGCCCAGCATGAATCTAGGTGGCCCAATCTGAGCAGATTACAGAATATTAGGAAGGGGTGAAACAAATGCCAATGTGTCCCCTGGTGGGTTTAAGTGAGAAATGCTTTTGGTGAATTCTGCTGCAGAGCAAAGGGGCACAGAGTAATGAGGGGGCACCAGGGCGTTGTGATGGAGGGTGGTGGCAAAGAAAGGATACAGTCATCCATCTAGACAGACAAGCTGATTTGACCGTATGCTGACTGAGTACTTTTGGAGACCTCTGTGGATTTAAAAGTCTCCTGTGTTGTCTGTGTCTGCTCGACTGGCTGGCAGCATCATATTTAATTTATTTATCTTCACTGCCATTTGGAAAAACAACGACTCATACTGCTACTATTGTGCTTTTCCTTGTGAGCCTCTCTGGTTTTGTCATTTTAGCCTGCTCCCTTATTGTAGATTTATGTTTTAGGCTTTGTTTTGATGATTCAGTGTCCAAAATTAACTTTTTGACTCACCTGCCAAGATGACAGGTAAATAAAAATTCAAAAATCCATAAGCTAAGCAAATTTTCTTCCAGCCAAAATAATAAATTGTCTTTTGCTGTCCTATTTGTTGAAGTACTTTTCATTGTGATAATCAGTTATTATGTTGAATACAAACTTAAAGAAGATGCCAGAAGAAAATTTGAGGCAAAATAATTTTAATATATTGATCAAAAGTTAATAAAATCGAATCTAATTCATTCGTAGAACACATTTTAAAAAGTTGACCAAAATGTTGAAAACACTAGCAGCAGCCCAGCGGACTAGATGCCAGTAAAAAAAACACATAATAGTGTGTGTGTGTCGACACTCCATAGAGAAAGAAACATGAGTGATTTCCACTGAGCGATCATGGCAGATTTTATTGCATGACTGTTGTAATGCAAAGATTTGAGTGTTGTGGTAAAAAGATTTGACCACCAGTGTGGCGGATGGCTTTCGGAGATTTGGCATTTGGCAAAATTTCAGACTGTGATTAGGCTTAATCCCAGATTTTGACCACTGGATGCAGGGATTCAATAATTACTATGACATTATGATTGTATGATATGTCAGTCTGTGTAGTCATCTTTCAGCATGGCTGTTACAGCAATCTCCATGATCATATGCAGTACCAGTCAAAACTTTGAATATACTTTCCCATTAACTTCAGTAAGAAAATGTGTCCAAACTTGTGACTGGTATATATGGCCATATCCTGATTATATATGTAAGGTAGCCAGTTTTTTTTGTTACCCACCTATTATGTAGCATGTTAAATCATCTCTAAAAAATCCCTATTTGTGTGCCCACTCCTGCAGATCCGGAATCCCAGAGGAAGAGGACTGTGCAAAATGTTCTGGACCTTCGACAGAACCTGGAGGAAACCATGACCAGTCTGAGAGGTGTGCAGCTGAGTCACAGGTCAGTCGATATCACACAAACTCTGCTGAGCAGAACTGCACAAAAGAAAAATAATGATAAACAAAACAAAGAAGCCAGGAACTGTTTGTGAAAAAAGGAACAGCAGTTGAGATGGACAGATTCTTATTGACATTGTTAACAGTGTGTTTGAGTGTGGTGGTTAACTGCCCGTGGGCTCTCAGATCAATATCAGTATTCCTGATATACCAGTAGTCGTTACTCTGTCATTTTTCTGCCTGCTCTGCTTTCCCGCTGCGTTGGTTAATACGGAACTGAAGCAGGATTAGCTCAAAGCTGACTTCAAAGTCAATCCTACCAATGAATGCACACTCACAACGTACTTTCATACTCATACACAAGACATGCAATAATGTTCTGATTAAGTGAATGTGACTCCATGTATCTCCTCTCTCTTCTTCTGCTTCCTGACTTTCATTGACTGGTTCTGGTTGCCTACAGTATGTCCTCCGGTTTTGTCCTTGAGAGCTTCCCCTCCGTCTGCCTGTCTGTCCGCCCTGCCGTGTATCCTCTCTCTGTCCCTCAGTTGGAGCTCCCTACAGGAGGAGTAAAATCAGCAGATGGTTCCCTGCTGGAATACATTTCCTTTGCCATTTATACTTTATTGTACTGTAATAACCTTGAAGCTCTCCCCACCATCCCTGAAGACATATTCTGCTTTTAGGCCTAAAGCCTGTTGCGAAAGTTTCCTGTGCAAACAAGATGTCATATTTCCTGTGAAAACCGGGTGTTTGAGAGTCTGACATTTTCTTGAATTAAACAAATGAATTGATAAGAAGGCAGATTGTTTTGTTTACACATATTTTCCTTGATATATATGCATGACAATCAGAAAGCCAGTGAGAATACATTCTAACAATACAAGTAGCATTCTCGCTCTCACCCTTTCTCCATTTCCTTCCTGACTGTTTATCTTGGTATTTAAGCATTTCATTTGAAGATGTGTCTATTGATGGTTTTTTTCTAGAACTAATTCTCTATCCTGAAGATGAGATTATTCTTTATGCTGTCACACAAGTAAACTTCAAAACTACACTAAACTCAAGTAACTTTTAATATGCAATTTCTCTTCATTCTCAGCCTAGGCAGGCAGCTATTGGCCTGTGCTTCGTTAGCACAGGAAATACATGGTATTGTGATATTTTTTAGCTGATAGTTGTAGACTCTCACATGTGACAGTGCTGTGCAGTTTGAAGCTTAACACAGTGCACAGAGGAACATGAAAGCATGTTTGCTGGCAGAAAAATAACATGAAAACACAAGCATATTACTTATGCATCTGAACAAATATACAAAAGCTCACAGCACACATACCGTATATATACACACAAACACCTGGCAACTAATGAATAACTGAGCTCCTTCAGATTTTAAGCTAACCAGGAAGGCTTTGTACAGTGAGATTCATCTGAGAGAAAAAGATGCAGCAGAGAAGGTCAGAAGAAGCTCTTCTAACAGAAAAGGGATAAAGCTGTTGTGGAACACATTGCTTGAATATTTCTTATTTTCATTAGCCGAGAAAGTTGAAAGTTGTCATCTTCTTCTCATTTCGTAGCTGTGTTGATGGGACCATGTGCTACGACAGCGACGAAGCTGCTGCATTCTCCATTTCCAGTCTATCAAATCGTTCTTCTCCATTGTCGTGGCGCCAAGGTCAAGCCAGCCCCCGCCTGCAAGCCGGTGAAGCCCCGTCCACAGGTAACGCCCAGTCAGAAGTTCCCATCCGGATCAGCCACACCTCTCGTATCCACCTTATTGAAGCACTGGAAGACTCAGATCCGTCCCTCCTGAAAGGAGATTACCTTAGTGACAATGACCTCAGTGGGAAGAGCCCAAATGATGATGATGATGATGACGAAGATGATGTTGATATAGATGACCTGGGGAATGGGTAAGTCTATTTTATTTGAAAATGATTTGTTTTTAGCCAGTGTAAGAATACTGATGAGCACACAATGCTGCTGTTTGCAGAAAACCTGGATGTGTAATTAACCTTAGCATTGCTTATGGGGTAAATCCCACCTTCTTCCAACTGTTACAATCTCACAGCCACAATCAGGCCTGCAGTTACTGGTTTATCAGCATAACAAAGACTTGATCAGGCCTTCTGTAATGCATCCCAAACCCCCCTTGTGACATCTGCCTCGACACTGGCAGCTGTAGCCCCCCTGGCACAGCTGGTTCCACCATAGTTGAAAACAACCCCCTGGAAAAGTCCAGGAATGATGTCACCATCATTGAGCCCCATCACAGAGATCATCCTGTCATATTCAGCTGCCAGTTTTGCCAGCAGGTGGAGAACCCCTCACAATATTGGCTCTCCAGAACCCCATGGCAGAGTTATAATGCAGATGTCTTTAGAAAGCTGGTAACTCACTCTGCCTGGCTAATGTAGAATCAGACTGCATCACTTTTGTTTTAAACTGACGATAGATTCCTCAAAAGATTTAATGTTGAGATCACATCAGAAACTCCAAAATAATTTACTTCAGCATAGTTAGTCAGAAACATTCATTAGCATGTTAGCTGTGTTGTTTCAAAGTTTGAGACTTCGTTCCCTGTTAAACACATGTTTGATGGCATTGTTTCTCACATCACATATAGACATTTTTGTGTTTAGTTCACACTCACACAAGACTGTCAGGTGTTTTGTCTCTAACCGTCATTTGTTGAATGCTAAAAATTGGAGTAGAATATATGGAATGTGAAATATCCCAAATTCCCAATCATGTTTGTTTGGGTATCCACCTGTATGATATTTATGTCGATAGCCTAATGACAACTGTTCTTTGGTTTTTTTTCTTTGTGATGATGGAATCAGATGGACAGGTCAAGAGTGAGCATGCTGGTCAGCGTTGCAAGGGCTCAAATCATTATTTAGCTCAGTGAATCATCATCAGTCTGTCTGCCTGTCTCTCCCTTTCTCTCTCTGCGTCTTTTTCTGCTTCTCTCTCTGCTTCTCTCTCTGGGTCTCTCTCTGTCTCTGCTTTGACTTGATCAACAATGTAGAAGTTGTGTAAGTTGTGTGCCTTGGTCTTGGTTTGTTTTGGCAAACTTTTAAATCTCCAATACGAAGTGGTATGACACAACGATTTTCTCTCGGTTGCACACGTAGTATCGTGTTTCATTAACCAACTCTAAGCACCGCAAAGAAAAACACATTATCTCATCATAAACTATGAGTTTGGTACTGTGTATGTGTAAAGCTGCGCAGCTCATACAATCAAATTGAAAAAAAAAAAAATCTGGTGGCCACTGCTTGACATCTCCATAGTTACTGCAAAAATGCACCCCTAGTCACCAGGAAATCAGTTGCAACACAATTCTGATCCCTGTAGCATTACTTTGTATCTTGCCATGGACTTCAGTTAGTGGACCTGTAGGTTTATTGTGGGCTTTGTGTGAGGAAGCAAAGCAAAGTGCAACATTTGTTGGAGGAAAAGGATTGAGAAACAGAGACGAGACATACACGCAGATAGCAAAATAGACTGTCAAGCTTGAATCTTTATCTCTGTGCCATTGAGATTAAATTGATTTATTCTAGATTGTTAAATAAATGTTATATCATGATGTATTTGTAATCCATAAAGTTGCACTAGGCAAGAATCCAGGCAAGGGGTGATATATTGTTAACATGTAAAATTGAATGTAATTCCAAAATCATAGCGCTCTAAACAATCCATTTATATAGAGACTTTAATGTACAGTTTTTGTTGAGACTTTGTCAGAGAGGTTGGCTGCAACCAAGGACTATTTTCATACTTAATTATCAGTTGAGATTCCCCCGATGGCTAAAACACATGCCATTTATTATCCCCATTTCAGCTCCACACAGTGAACTTAGACTAAAAACTAAAGGCTCATTCAATAAATATCAAAAAATGAAAGATGACCTTCATAAGTCCCCAGAGCCCAATGTGACATTTTCAAATAGTTTTTTTCCTCTCATTCAACTCTCAAACCCCAAAGATGTTCAGATTACAGTGACATAAACAAAGCATTCAAGACATTCAAGGGGATGAAACCAGCAAGCGTTTGGCATTTTAGCATTATGAGTTACTTAAATTGTAAATCCAAAAAATTGTTATCCATAATTTGCTTGCAGCAGCTTCAAAGTAATGTCTCTTCACCACTAGAGGGCAGACCTGTGCTGCTGTTCCATCTTTTCTTGCTAGTCTCTCCACCCTGTAAACCTGAAAAATCCCATGCTGGATTACTCTCCCTTATCTCATAATTTATTTCACATATTCATCCATTATACATACAGGTAGTACTACTGTCATCCAGAGGTCACACTACACTACCGTATCTCATCCCACCATATATAATACATAGGACATCCCCACATACATAATGCATCACAAACACACACATGTTCTTTGTTTGGGTTATGTAGTCTGTCTCTCTTTGTTCTGTAAAAGGAAATGGAAACTGTGTCTTTGATTTAGTTTGGTAATAAACATATGGATGACCAGGATTTGACTCATTATGAATCTCACTGTGAATCACTTGAGTTATACTATAGGCATGAATCACTTTCACATACAGAGATAAGTTTACTATGACTGTACCATGACCTGCCTGACACACACATCCTATACAGTTGTGAAATCACACACTGAGTCAGAACCCCTTATATCAGTTGTCTGTTTCCTGTGCTTTTCTAGACTGGGCCTCTGCATGTCTGATGAGTTCCACTTACATCTGGAACAAGACCCCTCCCAGTATCCCCCTACATTCACGTACATGTAATTCTCATAGGGAAACAGAGCAAAGGGGTTACNGTGTGTGTGTGTGTGTGTGTGTGTGTGTGTGTGTGTGTGTGTGTGTGTGTGTGTGTGTGTGTGTACTTAATGTAAAACAGTATTGAGGTGTGGTCCAGTGTAGATTGTGCATCTACAGCCTGACAATTAAATGCTCAGGACTTAAATCTGTATCCATCAATGTTTTTTATATGAACAAAGAGTTCTGAAAGAGATTGCTAGCAATACCAAAGAGACATCAAATCTGCAAAGCCTCTTATTTCATGACTTTGATTTTATGGCCCATCTATTGCTGTACAGTTCAATTTCACCCCTTGCAAAAAGTTTATGAACAAAATCAAACATAACAAGCTAAAAATCCAGACATGTATTATTTATTTATTTAAGGAGCTGGTGAAAATTTAAATAGAAAAAATGTCTGCTGGGTTTGTATGCAGGCCCTTGCTATAATAACTTTCTACCTCGATAATACATCAGGATTACTGTGTATGTGTCAGGCTGGTTTGCCCTATAGTGGACAAAAGTATCATTGAGATTCCTCACTTGTGTAGTCCTCAGCAACCTCCATTAAAAGCTTTAATGCCTCCAACTGACCATGTAGTGACAGTTTATCATATTATAGAATCAGCACAGATATAACAGAAGTATTTTGTCTAGAGAAAAGCTAAATCCCCAAAGGACAAAAGTTGGTGTTTTTTAGTTGCAATTTTCTTGAGAGCATTTAGGGTAACACTGTTCAGTGTTTGAGAATGCACAGGGAAGATTTTGGATGCACCCCACAGTATACCCATAGACAAGAGTAATATCTCTGTATGTGTAAATAATAATATGGTCAACCTGACCAAAATATTAAGACTGCATACATTTCTGGGCCTCATCTGTGCTTGAAAGTCAGTATTGATTGCCATTGTTGTTGTTCTACTGGTAATAATGGGCTCAACATGCACGTACAGAAGTATTGATGTTTGAATGAGTGTGTGACTTGTTTTCTGCCCAGCTGGGTGCAGACACTTTTCTTTCTGGATGGAAGAGCTCCTGTCCTCAGCAACTTCCCATTACTAAATGCATGGTTTCCATAGTTACACTATGAGACAAGCTGGTTCACTGCAATATCCGCCTGAATTATGGAAACATTTGTTTGGAGTAGCACAAACCATGAAGCCTCTCAGTGTCTGTGGGTTTAAGTGTTTTGATTTAGGGCTGTCTGCTTTCTAGAAAAGCAGAACTGAGCTGTTTGCAACACAATACAGAGGAACTGAAACAGAGAGAGTTTTGAACACAGTGCACCTCTGAACATTAGGGATGCCTGAAATAGGCTTTGATTTCACAAATTGTTACTTTTGTCTCATATCTGCCACTAAAAATTTGGTCTTATTCAAACATTGGAGGTCATTATCTGACTCTTATCTGATAGTGATCTGACTGAATCAATGGTTAAGCACTTCTAATTAAGTGTAACTCAATAGACCTTGTCATTGCCTCTAAATCTTATCTCCAGTGGGACAGGGCTGTAAAGGGAGTTACTAAAGACCACACTCCAGATCAAATGCATATGTCTGTCTGCACATGTGTGGTCTGTCATAGGTTACATTATGGGATGAATTTCAGACTCAAGACCAGTTAATCTGGGACACCTTGTTCAACTGTGGACAAAAGCTATGTCACCAATTGGCAAAAGCTGTTGTTTTTTTTTGGTTAGTGGTTAAGGTTAGGGTAAATTTGTAGTAGATGAATGTAAGTCTATTCAATGCCCCCAAGAGTGAACATGATCTCATATGCGTGGACCATAGGTGTGGACGTGGTTGTGTGTAGAATATTTTCTCTCAGGTCAAGCTCAATCCTGCTGTACTCTAACCCCATCTGCTGGTCAAAAACTAGAGTCTCTCTCTCTCTCTCTCTCTCTCTCTCTCTC
>JANJYP010013526.1:0-27259 GCA_024605115.1 Rastrelliger brachysoma | reverse complement strand
TGATCACTCAATTTAATGAAAATAATGATGATTATACTCACTAAGAATGGAATATGGAACAGATTGATTAATAAAGGTTTGAAGAAGATATTCACTTTGTCACATTGTCACAATCATTTCAGGAAAGAAAATTAGTTTATTCCAACTTCCTGGGCGACGGTGTAGTTACATAAAACCAGACAGAGCTCCTTCATGTTGGTGTAATCTGTGCAGTGGGTTGGTAGAGACCCTCAGGCCTGATCTCTAATCCCAGTCATGTCTAATAATAACTCCATAATAAGATCCTCAGAAACTTTGTGAGGAAATAAAGTCTGCAGTGGGTGTTAATCAGGAATGAGCTGTCTGCTTTATTAAAGTGAACCAACTGTTTAACATCTGAAGGTTGTTTTAAATAACTGGGCCTGTTTAAGCATCATGACTGGATGTTCATTATTAACTAGTGTAGAGAGAGAGAAAGAGAGAGAGAGAGAGTGTGTGTGTGTGTGTGTGTGTGTGTGTGTGTGTGTGTGTGTGTGTGTGTGTGTGTGTGTGTGTGTGTGTGTGTATGTGTGTGTCTGTGTGTGTGTGTGTGTGTGTGTGTGTGTGTATACTATATTGTATACTGCAGTATAGTATATAAAATACATAATTAACTATAGGAAACTATAATATACAACATTATAATTTACTATATTCTATACAGTTTTACTATTATTTTATGCTAGGCTAAAGATACTATGCTGTATTATAATATACTATAATGCATTATACAACACTGTAGTATACTACATATAATATATGTAATTAACTATACCATACTATAACATACAATATTACACTATACTAGACAATATTCTTTATACTACTATTACTACACTTACTATACTGTAACACCATTATACTGTGTATTACTGTACTATACTCTGTAATACTGTGTTATATATTATGCTATTACACTGTATGGTGTATACTACAACTACACAATTGTATACTGTGTTATACTACACCACTATAACACACCACTGCATATACTGCTGCTATATTACTGTAATGAAGTGGACACACGCGCACACACACACACACACACACACACACACACACACACACACACACACACACACACACACACACACACACACACACACACACACCTGTAGCAGGTAGCAGGTGCAGCTGAGGTGTTGAGTTCCTGCGTGTGTTAACGTGTGTGTTGCACCAATCTATCATATCATTTATTTATTTTAGGATAGGAAAAGTGGTAGAGCAGAGCCCGAGCCCAAAACCTCTTTTAGGTCCATCACTGCGACCTCCGACCTCAAACGCCGTAGGGCCTCCGGGGACGCCACGGTAAGGAGATGAAGACTCACCTCCCCTCCTCTTCTTCCTCCTCTTTCTCCTCCTCCTGCTGCTGCTCCTCCCTCCTGTCCTCCTCTTCCTCTTTAGTTCCATCTTCTCCTCTGTCTTCTCCTCTCACCTCCTCCTCCTGTCCTTATTTATTATTTTTGTGATATTTTTGTTTGTCATCTCCTCCTCCTCTGCTTCTTCCTGCTCCTCCTCTTCCTCCTCCTCCAACCTCACACCCAGTTCCACCATCTCCTTGCTGACTGTCTGTCCATCGGCCATCCTTGCCTCCATCCGATCACCTGTCCCTCAGAGACGGATGAAAGGACTCAGACCGAGCTGTGAAGACAGAGTGAAGCTGTGTGCGCTCAGCTCAGGGCTCGCTGGGGGGAGGGAAGGGGAGAGGGAGGTGAGGGGAAGGGGGCAAGTGTGATGGGAGGGAGGAAGTGGGGAGAGGTGGACAGAGGTGGGAGGGTTATAATTTATTAGTTTTGCGGGTCGGCGTCAGGATTTATAACGTCTCACACAGAGTCGTCCTCTTGCAAAGGAGAAGTGAAGAGGGTCAGACTGTGTGGTCTCTCCTCTCCTGTGGACCTTTGTCCTCTCACCCCTCCTATTTGTCTGTATGTCTGTCTGTCTGTCTGTCTGTCTGTCTGTCTGTCTGTCTGTCTGTGTCTGCATTCTTGTGTTTGTCCGTGCACTGTCCTCCTGCTTCCTCTCCTCTGCTGTCCCCTCTCTGTCTGTCCTCGTCCCTCCTTCACCTCGCTGTCACAAACATCACGTGGCCTCTTCTCCTCCCCACAGCGGCAGCCCTTGGTGGGGACTCCTCTGCTCTAACCCTGTCTCTCCTTTGCAGTGTCTCAGGTGACGACGTCCCTCTGACAACAAATGTTTGCTGTTGCAGCGGCTCCCTTAAAAAGCTGTTGATTCAACTGCTTCACTTTTCTCTTTTTCAGCCTCAGATGACACTGCTTCTGTCCTCCTCCCTGCCCCCAAAACACATTTTATCACAACAATAATTACACAACACACAGTCTCCAGTAGCCACACCTACCTGTGATGTCACAATGATGTGACAACTCTACAGTGTTGAGTTACGCTTTAAGAGTTTTTAAGGCAAAACATTTTTAAAAGTTTTAATCCTTCAGAGTTCAGTGAAGTTTGATTTATTTTAATTGGTGACAGCGCCTGTGGTTGCCGTGGTAACACTGCCTGTGGTTTGTAGCGCCACAGTGCTTGGAACAGTTTAAAACAGTGTTCTAGCAGCTTTTAGTCTTTAGTTGTTATAATGAAGGATAAAGACTAAATGAATTGTGTTTTCTGATTCATAATAAAAGTCTTTTAAGTCGTGAAGTAGCAACAGAGGAAGTGTTGTATTGTTCTGATTGGTGGAAAAACATCATGACCTTATATGTAAAAAAAAAAAAAAAAAAACAAGCCTGAAGGATTTAAACTTTAACTCAACACTCTTCTGTAAAACGAGGCGTTCAGATGAAACTGCGCCATGATTCGTGAATAAAAACCAAACTGCAGGATTTCATTTTTTTGAGCTCTGAAATGTGCCAAATATTCTGTTTCTTTTTGAATCCACAGGTTACTGACACTTTACAGACGAAGCGATGACGTGATCAGCTGTTTCTCTCTTGTTGAATCATTTTAATGAGGAAACAGATTTCACTCATCCTCACTGAGATGTTTCAACGGTCAGACACGGACTATGATCGCTCCGTTTATGTATTAGTTATTGATTAGTTATTGATTAGTTGATAAGGTGAGGTCAGACCTGAACTCATTTCTCTCTGTGATCATCTCTATTTTCTATATGAGTGTTTTTCTCTCTCAGTGGATTTGAATGGTGTCCAGACCACATGCTGTAAACACACATACTACCTCTATCCTCCTCTGCAAGCACGACTGACTGACACACACACATGCATGCACACACACACACACACACACACACACACACACACACACACACACACACACACACACACATCCTGACCTCGTGAACACTCGATCAGTCTCTAATGTTATGAACAGTCATGAGTTGCGAATTAATGAGCTGAATAAAAGTAAATACATTAAAATAAATTGAAAATAAATCAATTAAATTAATAATAATGAGTGTTAGAAAAATCTTTTGTTTTAATATTTCAAGTTTGATTTTATATATAGAATAATTACAGAAGTGTTACATGTGAACTTAAAATTTGACTTGATTTTTGTTCTTTGTCAGATAAAAAATGTAATTACTGTATAATAATTCAAAAAATACAAAAGAGCTGCAACTATTGATTATCTTCATTGTTTATTTCATTTGTCAATTAATATTCTGATTATTTTATTAGTTATTTAGTGAAAAATACAGTGCAGTGTTTCTTAAATATGTTAATTTTACTGTTACTGAGATTAAAGAAGCCAGAAAATATTCACTTTTAAGAAACAGAGAAATTTTTTTAAATTATTTATTTTATGTTTCTAAACAATTGATCACTTTTTAAAATAGTTGCCTGTTGATGCATTAATCAATAATGCTCTAGTTTACTGCGATTTCTTTAACTCTTTAACAGGTTGAGGTTTTTCACAGTGACGCTAAACAGAACGCTGTCACCACTGATTGCTTACATTTTGATAAATTTAAGTAATTTATTAACATTCAGCTTCAACACATCCAATCAGTCACCACAGCACAACCAGCAAAGGCTCATGGGAAATGTAATTGTTTTATACTGATCACATAACAAAAATGGTTTGTAGTCATAGTTTTTAAGAATTCTGTTACTGTATATAGTTATAAAGTCATAATTTAATAGGCTATGTTATAAAGAAATGATGAATCAGTTTATTATTGTATCATCATTATATTCATTGATTCATGATTCAGACAAAAATAGAGAGAAATAATGAACAATAAACATTTTAAAAATGTATCCAGCAATAAATCAGAACCAGAACTCTGTATCTGAATACTGAAACACAATGCTGGAGTGCTAACTACAGCCTGTTGATTATATAAAATAGATTTATACAAATCAGACTAAGGTCACATTTTCAGTGCAGACACAGACAGGGTTAAACTGGAGAAGAGCCCTGTTTCTGTGTTTTTAACAAGGTCTGAATCAAAGTAAACGGAAAAAAAACCAAACTCTGAGTCAAGATGGTGGAAAACTGTCTGAAGTGTCTCCATGTTCATGTTCTCTTCTTTGTCTCTCTGAAGGTTTCTCAGCAGAGAGACTTAAAAACAATCCACATTAAAACCACAGCTGTTTCCATGGTAACACCCAGTACAAGAGGAGGGGGTAAGGGGGCAGATTATCACCACGAGTCAAACAGAGCAGAACAAAAAGCAAACAGCAGACAGTACAGACACGCTGAGAAACTCGGAGTCGAACTGTCGCCCTGCTGCCTGGCTCCGCTGCTGCATCAAAGTTTAAACGTCTCTGTCTGCTCAGGTTACAGTGGAGGAGGCGGCCATGTTTAATTCAGCAGCAGCAGCACAGTGAAACCTCCACCAACATCAGGATCCACTGCTCCTTCAGTTCACAGCCACGTTTAGAGATTTATTAACTTTATGTAAATCTGTTTCTGTAAGGACCAATAATCACCTTCAGATTAGTAATAGCACCCCTTACAGTGCAGTTCTCTAATTTATGTGTAAAATATTCTCATCTCTTTCATTTCTTTAATCTCATTTGTTATGTATTTGATTCAAAGCACCTCGCAGTTCTTATAGTATGTTAATGCATGACATAATGGATTTTAAAGGGATAATGTGTAAAGGCACGCTAACTGACTGCGGTACCAGTTTATGTCTGAGGCGAGGCGATAGTGTAACATACCGGTCAAGCCATCTTCAGTGCAGTTTTGACCATTCTTGCTCCTACATGACCTGCACTTCACTGTAAAACTTGAACAGAACTCTGTGGAGGACGGGAAGAGCAGGGAGTGAAAACACAGATCTTATAACTTATTTTGTCGCCATTTTCGAACCGGGGTCGGCTGCGTAGGTGCAGAGTCCAGAGTCCTGCATATGTGGCATGTGCTCTAACCACCAGTCAACATTTTAGCGCCTTTTAATGTATCATATTGTACATTAATGTATCGTATTATATCTTAACTATCTGCATGTCATCCTTATATCTACCTTATATCATCATATCAACATGATTAATCATATTTTATCAAATGCATTTTGTTTTTCAAAAAGCAGGGTGAGATAAACTAAAACACCAAACAATGAAATAAAACAATTAAATAAATAAAAATAAAATATGAGTGGTAAAATTGAAATATAAGGTGTGTAGATATTTACAGTACCTACACATACATATGATATCTGTTTAGACACACATGCACATTCATACTTAAGTATATTTAAATATGAATAAGCATACATGCAAACACACCTTCATACATTTTTAACAGTGAAGCACAGATCACACACAGCGATGCCGTTAATTATTCAAGAAGGCCTACTTTCAGTGTTAAAATAAATTTAAGTCAATATTTAATTCACACAGTCAGATTTTTGTGTTTTTTTACACACACTTTTCATCAGGAGAGAGTCTAGTGAATCTGAACTCTCTCTTGATGAATTACTTGTGTTAGAAATAATAAAAAAGAAAAGAAAATATATATATATATTGTATGTTTGAACTGAAGTACAATTATTGAAATTGTGACCTAACAAATACTTAAATTAATACAAAAGTTTCTGTTTTAAAACTATATTTTATGAGTAAATTAAGTAATTTATGAACCATCAATCTGGAGCAACAGCAGCGTGTCGTCTGCAAACAGAATCAGCTGCTTGACTTCAAACAACTGTATGAAAAGTGCTGCACAGATTCACTAATAAAGCGCACATAAACACCAAGATGTTAACGATGCTTGTGCACATGAAGCGTGCCAACGTTACGTACTTAAGGTTTGGACCTGGATTTATGATAATATAAATTAAAACGTGACAACAGGAAGAACCAGACTCCACCATCTTGGCTCTGAGGGCGACTGTGCTGTGTGTGTGTGTGTGTGTGTGTGTGTGTGTGTGTGTGTGTGTGATGCTCATGATGTGTTAACATGTGTGTCTCCTTTTGCTTTCTCTCTTTCTCTTTCTTTTTTCTCTTTTTTGTCCCTCTTCTGTAGCCGTACCCAACTGACATCACTGGCCAGCTCAACTTATCAGATCCCTCCGTCAGCACCGTGGTCTGAGAGCGAGAGCGGGAGAGTCACTGCTGCTACTGAGCCCCACACAAACACACACACACACACAGATGGACAGACTGAGCTTCTTGTGAGACAGGAAGCAGAATATGATGACATCAGGACGTTTGGATGGCATCACACTGTGCCAATGCACACACACACACACACACATATATACATACACACCTACACACACACACACCATCTGTTATCTCAAACCCCTCCACCCACTGCTAACACACACACACACTCGCCTTGCTCTGCTTGTAGCCTCCAGCCTGAAGGTTTTCGTTCGATTTTTTCTGCAGTGTTTCCTGTTTTTGTTTTATTTTGTTGTTTTTTCGTCACTTCTATAGATCGCACGGACTCATCAAACCTCCCGATCTGTTTCCGATAAAAGACGATAAATGCCTTTGACCAGGAAATCCAACACAGACCCTTCTAAGTTTAAGTTTCTTTATTGATCAAAGTGTTTGGGGAGCCAGGCCGAGTCTCTGGGACAGGAAGTGTTTTTTGCTGAGTGCAGAGCCGCAGGAGTCTCCTAACTGAACCCGTAGGGGTCCGCCAGGGCGATTCACTGCCGAGGCTCATGGGAAGTATAGTTCTTCAGAGTCCAGCAAACTAACGAGGGAAGAAAGATGTGACAAGTCCTGAAGGAGCCCAACAGCAGGATCAAGTTCACAGGAGGCTGCTGCGGTTCTGCGTTCAGGATCCAATCAGAAACAGTTTAAACAAGAAAAGCATCTGTAAATAATTATAATAAATGAGAGAGAGATAGAGGAGGGAGGAATACAACATGTGTTCACATCTGATAGTTTTAAAGTTTTGAACTGTTAGTCTTTATTTATTCAGATTTATGGGTTTAAAAAACTTAAGTTAACAAACCTTTTCTTCTTTTATTGTTTTAATGTTAAACAGATTCAGACTTTTTAGTGAAATGGCTGGAAATATTTTTAAAAACTGGGAAAAAAATCATATGAAAAAAAATCTTTTTCTTTTCCATTTTTTGCCACTTAATTTTCCCGCTTTTTTCATTTTTCCCACTTTTTTAATTTTTTATGTTAATTTTTCCTACTTTTTTAAAAATGTTCATGCACAGGGAAAACTATTTAATTAGATTTTTTTTTTTTTAAAAAAAAGCTTTTAAAATTTTTCCATGTTGAAAAACCTTTTACAAACAAATTTTTAAAAAGTGAGAAAAATGAGACAGTGTGGGGGAGACACTGCCCTCCTACACACCTGCCCCTCAGAGATTTCTCTTACACGTTTTTAGATAGACTCTTTAGTCTTTAAAAGTAAAATTAAAAATGTATTATAATAAAATACATAGAAAAATATTTACTTACACAGACTTCAGATGTGATGACATCACAGCTTTATAAATTAAACATGTTTATTTTGAGTTTATGCAATGACACATTTGTTTTAACAGAGGAAAGTATTAGTTGTGATGGTTTTCAAATTTTTTGCACATAAACATACGTGATATATTTTTTAGATCAGGAAAAAGGATTAGTATTACCCATTAGTATAACATCAGGTGGTCCTTCTATAGTGACACATACAATATAAAAACCTAAGAGTAAAGAAATACAAACAGTAAGCAAGTGTAACGAGGAAAGTCACAGTTTACCAATGCAGTGAGAGCACTTATCTTATGTTTACTTCACTGGTCCTGAAAGAAAAGTACAGTTAACATCTTAAATTAGTGATATTACATATTTTCTACAGTGATGTAGCAAAAGTTTATTCATGACACAAAAACAACTTCAGATTTTATTAGTTTCAGTGCAGCTGTTCAGTTTGTGTAAATGTTTCTCTCCCTCAGTGAAAAACAGAAATATTTGATGGTAATAAACTCCTCTCAAGTCTCATTGAATCTCAATATGAGTATTAAACACACACATATTTATCTTCAGAATGAAAAGCACTTTCTGATCCAGAGGCTCTGCCCATTGCCCCCTCCCCCCCTCCCATCCCCCTGTCAGTCCCAGGGCATGATGGGAAACGTAGTCACAGCTCCACCTCCACTGTGTCTCTGCTGATGATGTCATTAGATCTGCATGATGTCAGTCTCTGTCTACCTCCACGATGCTGTAAGTCCGACCTGCCGACCAACAGAAACTGATGTCTGGTGAAAACCTCACAACTCCCCCCAGGCCTGTCCCTTGCACAGGCCCGCTGGAGTTAGGAGGTTTTCACACTGCAGAGGCAATGTAGCTGCTGTCTGTAGAAAAAACAAAACAAAACGTGTCATTACGAACACGGTTGTCGTTATGTAAAAAAAACGCAGGTGCACGAAACATATTAGGGAAGCCTCACTGAGAACAAGAACGAGTCCAACTGAGAAAATCTGAATTTAAAGAAGCAGAAAAGTCTTTTAATGTTTTCAGATTGATTTACACAACCTTTGATTTCAGCTTTTTGTTTATATCTGCAAACAACACACAGTTAATGTTTGCTAGCCTTTAGCTTTCAGTCAAATATTGTGTGATAAAGCAGCTCAAAGATGTTTATGAGAGACAGAAAAACCAAAAAAAACCATCATTTACTAGTAAAAAAACTCAACGTGGCTAATGTTCAGATAGTAAACTCGCGATTGTAAAAATATTCTGTACATGATATAAATGATGAACAGAGAGAAAAAAGGGAGGGAATATGTTAAGAACGGTTTTATATTTTGGTCTTCTTTAATATTTAAAGTAAAGTTTTGAATATTAAAAGTATTTATTCAGATATATTGGTTTAAAAACACAGCTGAAATTAAAAGAAAGTGGACTAGTTGTTTCCATACATCAGCGATAATAGTAGCCTATATCATATCTGAGTAACGCTGAGGTCAATGAGACTGCTAACACTAAAGTTAAAGCTAACCTTTTGTCTATTGTTTAGATCAATAAACTACAGTGATGGCAGGATTTATGAACAGGATCATTATGGTCATATAGCAGTTAAGGCTAGCTGTAGTTGTCTTCTGTGTTAGCGTATTAAGCTGCAAAAGTTTTAGAAATATCTTGAGTTTCATGAGTTGTAACTTCAGTGTTGATACTGATGGCTTTTTCAAGTCAAGATGAGGAACTGTGACTCAGCAGAAAACAGCTAAATGATAATTATATAACTTTAAACAGAATCTTTAACTAGAACAAATGCAGCTAATGCTAATCTCTACCCTCTAATCTACAAAGACAAATAGATCAACACAGCTAATGCTAATATACTGGCTAATAGGAATTTAAGATTCTAGACTATAGATTAGCACGGCTAATGCTAACATGCTAATGTACTAAGTAGTGTTAGTTGTACCATACTAACAAGTAATAGTTGTTTGTTATTATTATTTTGTTCATCACTTTATCCATTGATCATTTTATTGATTTGCTAAAAAAATTAAGCGAAATTGTGAAACTTCTTTTGTTCAACCGACAATCCAAAACTTTAGTATTTCAAGACAAAAATCCCAGAGATATTCACATTAAGGTTTAAAGAAATCTTAATAATCTTCTGTTGATTTACTGATTTATGAATCCAATAATTAAACATCTTTTAACGTGACATCAGTGTTGTTGATACATTAGAGGTAGATGATTTTGATTTTGAGGTGAAGCAGAAACACAGAACAAGGGAAGAAGAAAATAAATATAAAGAATAAAGAAATAAACTGATTAAAGTATAATGAGATTCACTAAAAAGGATTTTATAATAAGAGTAATAGACAAGGTTCATGTGAGTAAAAATAATCCATCAAACTTAATTAAAACAAAAGAGATTACCAATAAATGTAATATTTTTATAAATGTTTTTTTCTATTCATTATTGTTATTTAATCTTACAATGCCAACATTAATTATAATTATTTTTTATTTAATTTTATTTATTATATTTTTTTTCATTTTTATTTCATTTTATTTATTATTTTTAAAGTATAATTTAATTTATTATTATTATTATTATTCTAAAGTTTTATTTTATTTTTATTAGTATTTCCTGTCTCCCGTGTTTTGGCTGTGTTCCTGCAGAGTCAGTGTGACCTGCGGTTGCCTGACCTCTGCACAGGTGAAGGTCTGAGCGCTCTGCTGCTGCTGGTGGTAAACATGTATCACTGATAACCATCACAGTCTAAACATCTGCAGCAGGCACATCATTGATTCTGGACTTCATGTTAAAGTCTTTATGTAACATCAGTCTTGTTCTCAGTGACGCTCACACACACACACGTGCACACATTCACTCTGCTGGTGTCTCACAAGTGAGCTGCAGCAGCCAGGATTCACTTTTTAAAGCTTTTATTTCATCTGTTTTTTATTCTCACAGTTTCCTGCTGCCACTCATCACATTTAACTGATTTATTAAAGAGGAAATTCACTGGTTCAGGTGTAAAAACAGAAAGGAAGATGGTGAAACGAGCAGCTGATGAAGAGTCGCTGTTTGATTTTATTAATACAACTCATTCATTGAAATCTAAATAAGATTCATCATGTGTCAAACTCAGTGATGCAGAGTATAAAGCATTTTTTTAGTCAGTTTATAACTTTTACTCTTTGATGTTTTTATTTGAACACGACTCACAGACTTAAAATCAGCTAGCTCTACTGAAACACTGAAATCATGACAAGTTGTTTTAAAGGCTCAATCTGTCTTTTTAATGAAAGTGTCTTAAATGAGTCAACCTATGATATCATTATTATTATTATTATATTATATTTTGTTGGGTTGTGTATTTAAATGAACAAAATTGCTGCCCAACGTTTAAACTCAGAAATTCATCACTTCATTTGGTTGACATTTTATTTGAGTCACAATTTTACTGTAATATACACCCACAGCCTTTCACAACTTCATGGCATTGCAAAAGGTATCAAAGGTATTGTTTTGATTGAGAAACCTTGCATGGCAGAAGTATGATTACAGACGTCATGGCAACTTCAATATTCAAACTATAAACTGACCCTTTATTTACCTTCATAATAGCATGATGCTACTGATTTATACTCCATTTTTGGCAATGTTGATACTGACCTGCAGTTGATGGATATTTAAATTCAAATGTAAAACCTTCATGTTAACCAAAATTCAGTATAACTACAGGCCTGTAAAAAATAAAATTTTGAGTCCATAAGAAAAAGAAATTTATCTAGAGGAAAGAAAGGCAAATACATATTTTAATACCATTTTCTTGTTGTAGACTACAAAGATTTGATTAATGTTTTTGGTAAGTTACTGAATGTCTGCAAGAAAATCCAGAATATTAAATATATCTAGAAAATTAAAAAAAACATTTAAAGGGAAAAACAAATCTTTTGAAACTTATAATTAAAGAGTCAGAATGGCTTAAATGATCCTGAAACCAAACGTTTTTTAGCTGCTTTTCTTATTTTATCTCATATCATAGAATCATAAAATGATAATTATTAATATATGAATATTTTTGCCCCCTAAATGATTAATCCTGCACTTACTCTAATTTATATCATCATATTTATTTAAATGAATATAGAGTTGTTGTAGAGTCAGTTGTTTTATATTTATTTATTCATTGATGATTTCATTTTGACACTTTAATAGAATTATAACCAATCAGTAACAGATAATCATTTCTGTGGATCCTCGCTATGCAGCTCACCCTGCAGGTTATATTGTGATGTCATACTCTGACATCATGTTGTGATGTCATACTTTTTCTTTTTCTCTTTTTTGTTTTTGTAACTTTTTTAAAGATTTCTGTTTCACACACAGATACTTCCTGTTTGAAGTTTTTTTCCTGCTGTTGTACAAATATAATGAAGAAGATGATAAAGATGATGTTTGTATTAAATCTATAATCAATAATGTAACTTTATCTGAGTTTGTCTTAGACAAGCACAGATTGAGTGAGTCGTGGTGTTTCTGTACAGACGTGATATTTAAATGTTTTTACTGCCACGCCGACGTCACATAAACTCAAACTGTAGATGCATCGATCAGTTCATCTGTCCGATCAATAAATGACAGATTCATTGTAACATCCCGATGTGTTTCAAGAGTTAACTGGAAAAAGCTTTTTGTGTCATATGGTGCAAATTTAACAGAGACTCTTTATTAATGATTTAATGCCACTTAATGCTAAGCTAATGTAGCACAGAGCAAACAGAGCAGTGGTTCCCAACCTTTTATTTTTATTTTGTAATTAATCTGAAGCCATATTTAAAACCCTCCATCACGTTGTCTGTTTGAGTGTGAAAAACGAACAAACTTTGAACAAAGTTTCAGATTTTTTCCTTTTTTCTTGTTTTTCTTGCTCTAAAATTCTCCTTGTGGCCCGTTGAGATTGGGAACCACTGAACAAATCAGCCAAGCGTGCAAAAATGTGAAATTTGTCTAAAGACAAGCAAACATAAATGAAGAATAAAGTTTCCTGTAATAAATAAATAAATATTAAACATAAGTTTAATCAGATCTCTGTCAGTTTTTCTTGAAATTCATCAAAATGTTTGAATCCATCCCCAGCCAGAATGATGGCCCATGTGGGTTAAATGTGGGCTACATGGGTACTGAGTGGGTACAGACTGAAGCTGCGCAAACTGTGCAGGTTCTGCATGGTTTCAGAGACATGGGATAGTTGGGGCCCCATTTAAGGGCCATTCTGATCCCTCTTAGTCTTGCTGCATGTGGACCTCCATGTTATCTTGTAACTCACCCAGTTGGCCAAACCCTTCCTGAATCAATCAGAAGCACAAACTGAGTTTCAAGTAGGATTGTTCAGATAACTGTTGGATAGAGAACCAGCCAATAGCCTCACAGCAGCACAACAGCAACCATGGTGCTGCAGCCCATTGCAGACAGCGTCCTGCTGCTGGGTAGATGTCTGGTCTCCTGGTGTCTCCTCCCTGCTTTGGAGACGCAGCAGACCTTGATCTGGAGGAATTGGCTGCAGGTAAAGCCTCATGCAGAAAACCAAACTAGAGAAGAAGTAGCCAAAAAGGAGGAGAGTGCAGCTGTCTGTGGACAAATGGGAAACCAGGAAACCCTATTTGGGGGGCTCTGGCTTTGGCCTCTGCACTGCATCTGTTGTCACTTTCTTTGGCAGCAAAGCAGCTGAAACTGATTTACAGTCACTTGAGGTTTCTAAATGTTCTGACTGATCTCCTGAAGTTTGACTGAGCAACTGGTACACTGTGATCGGTAAGTGCTCCCTTCATCTGTTTGAATCTTGTATGAATGTGTAAATGTGATTCATTTTATAAAGTCTTGTTTCCACCTTCACAGTAAAGTTTCAGACTGAACATTGAACTGACTGAAGTTGAACAAATGAAATCAGTCTTAACTGAAGCTGTGATGTGTTGTGTGATTATAAAATCAGACACAAGTGAAAACATATTGATTTTAAAAGTTTAGAAAATGTTTTTCTTTAACTTTTATGACTCAACAACAGAATAAAGTGAAGATGAACTGTGATAAACCAGTGGAGTCGCAGCAGGGGATTGTGGGTGTTGTAGTGTGTTGGTGAACAGGTGGTTGTTGACTCTGAGTCCGAAGGTCACGGCAGCCAACCGAGGACGTGACAGATGTCCACAGATCCATCTGCTGTTGATCAATCACTGATCACTGATCAATAACCGATCAGAGACAGTGAGATGATGATTGAGTAATTGATAAAAACTTCTCATCAATCCTGAGGAGCAACTGGTGTGACTGATCTTCTAGCTGATCGATTACCAATCATTTTCTGCCCTCCGATCAGATGTGCAGCGGCTGATCTGATTGGCTGAGGCAAAGAGGCAGAGCTATAAATCTCTTAACTGCAGGAGAAAAAATCTGAGAGAGAACCAACGAAGAAGAAGGGCTCTGAGTGGTGAGTCAGACTGAAGTTTTAAATATTTTTGATGATACTTTAATCAGTTCACTAAAGTCCACTTACTGACTTTTAGAGCTTTCAGCTGCATCTTTGTCTCTAATTGTCTGACAGTTTGATGATCAACTTTAGTTTTTTTAAGGTCTTTTTACACTAAAAGATTAAAAAGCATCACTTCATATGTTTAAGTACATATAAATAATGTTAATGTAACTAATATATGTGTTAATGTATGTATAATTATATAGGTTCAAATTTGAGATCATATAAGTAGAGCAAAGAAACTGCTCAACTAAAACACCAGCTTTTCAATTGTTGTGACAAATATATGCTAAAAATTATTCCAGTAACAGTACTGCAGTTTTACAGTGTGCAGTATTACAGTAAAAATACTGCAATATTATAGTGATGTAGTATGCAGCATTACAGTAAAGGTAGTGACTGATATATATGACATCATTAGATTATTAACATTGGAGCATCAGTGTTAGAGCAGCATGTTACTGTTGTAGCTGCTGGAGGTGGAGCTATTTTACACTACTTTATATACAGTTAGCTAGTTTACACTACTCTATAAATGGTTAGCTAGTTTACACTACTTTATATACAGCTGGTTTATTCCAGTGGTTCCCAACCTTGGAGTGGGTCCCCTCCAAAGGTTCACAGATAAATGTGAGGGGTGGTGAGATGATTAATGGGAGAGGAAAGAAGAACAACATTCTGATGAAACACTAATGTTTTCAGTTTTTGGACTTTTTCTCTAATCTTTGATTTTTGTTTAAATATTGTATCATTTGAACATTTATTGAAATGAAACCATGTGTTTCAGTTTAAAGGGGAAAAATCACTCTTTGGTGGAGCTGTTAATAACTTATAGACATCTGAAATGTGACTACATACTGCTTTTGATGTTGAGGAAGTTTAAGTAAACACAGAGTAGAGCAGAGGCTGATGGGAAATGTATTTGTATTTTAGCAGTTGAGATGTTTCAGTGATAGTCTATAGTTTATTGGGGGGAGGGGGAAGTTGGGGTCTACCTCTCCCTCTCTCCCCTCAGTGGTCGTCACGGTAACACTGAAGCTCTTCAGTCTGTTGCCGTGGTAACCACATGGTATTTTTAGAGCTGATAATGAAGCGGAGCGGTGAACAGGCCCACAATGCACCACAACATCATCATTATTCTCATCTTTATTTTATTCACTGTCAGACTTTTTATTACAGAGCAACACAAACATCAGAAACACATCAGCTGACTGATATCACTCAGTTATGACAGGTCACATTTCTTTGACCTCGTCCAGTTCATTGATGAGAATAAAAGATACAATGACTCTGGTTAATTGTTCGTGTCAGATAATCAGCTGCTGGTTCAGTGATGTCTGCTTTAGACCTTTAATATCAGTGAGCGCAAGCTTCAGTAAACATCCATGTCTCTGTGTCTCTGCTCTGTGTCTCTATGTTTCTGTGTCTCTATGTCTTTATGTGAGAACTACAGTGGTTTCTGACTGTCTGTCTCTGTTTGACACTCCAGAGACCAGATGTCCTGCACCATGTCTTCATCTCACAGAACATCTGAGCTAAAACCTTATGGACTCAAACGTTTGTGTTTGTGGCTCCATCGATGCTCCTCTCCTCCTCCTTCTCCTCCTCCTCTTCTCCCTCTCAGCTGTGACACCTCCTCATCCCCATCCTCCTCCTTCTCCTCCTCTCCTGCTGCTGCGTCTCGTCGGCTCCCCCTGCTGCTCACCCTGGTGCTGTGTGCTCTACTGCTGATGACGCTGCTGCTGCTGTGGAACTACCACTGTCTGTTCATCTCCCAGATCTGCTCCCCCCCAGAGGAGGAGGGGGGGCAGAGGGGAGACAGGGGGGGGGCCTGACCAACTTGAAGAGAGGTACACCTGAAAGTGTTTTTGGCAGTGAAACAGCGCAGAGGGAACTCTTTATTATTTAACTTAAATTACTTTTTTTGTTGTTTGCTTAAGTTTTATTTTGACACTTGGACAAAGATCCAGAGACAGACGATGTTGCACGTCTGTGACACCACATAGTGACAGAAAGAAGAACAGCAACATCTGTCTGAAGTGATGTTACAGCTGTTAGTTCTGTTTGAAATATCTGAGATCAATAAACCATGAAGCTTGTACTTAATATATTTACAGTATCTCTTTATTTTTGCTCTCATGTTTGTATGAAAAGTGATAAATTAGATATCTTCAGCTGTTTCTCTTTAGTTACTTATTAAGAGCACATCAATCAAATCTGAGCAGCTCAAGTTCAAGGTTCATTTTATAAAACAAGGTTACACAATGACCACGTGCATGACACACACAGCTCAGTATATTTATATAAGCCTAGTTCCAAAAAAAGTTGGGACTAAAATGTCAATTAAAAACACAAGGCAATGATTTACAAATTTCATAAACCTGAATTTCTTTCACAATAGAACATGGAAATATATCAAATGCTGAAAATGAAGCATTTTGCTATTTCATGTAAAACATTAGTTCATTCTGAATCACATGGCAGCAACTAAGTACAACTAAGTAGGTTAACTGCTAAAAGATCAGTGACATGACACCATATAAAACCATCTTAGGCTGAGTCTGTGAGAAGTAACGATGGGCACAGGAAAGTTACTCAATAAAAAATTGTGAAGACGGTTTATAATATGATCAATAGATTCAGAGACTCTGGTGAAATCTGTGCGATGTTTGATGACTGTGATGTCTCGGGCCCTCTGGTATCACTGCATTAAAACAATATGATTCTGTTTTGTTTTGTCACCCACTAATGCAGGTTAGAGCTCCAGATGTTAGAGATGCAAATATCTGGGCCAGAGCTTGTTTAAATTCAACTCAACTGTTCTGTAGTCAGATGTATTGAAATCTGAAAACCTTTTGGAAACCACACTGCATCCTCAGGACTAATGGTGATGGTCCATCTGGCTTCTTATTAGCACTCAACTCAAAAGCATCTCTGATGGTATGAGAGTGCATTAGTGCCTGTGGCATGGGCCACTTGCACATCTGGAAATGCACCATCAGTACTGAAAGGTGCAGCTTTTAGAGCAGCACATGCTCCCATCCAGACAACATCTTCTTCAGGGAAGGCCTTGCATATTTCAGCAAGACAATGCTAAACTACACACTGCATCCATTACTGCAGCATGGCTTCGTAGTAGAAGGGTCTGCAGTCCAGATCTTTCAACCACTAAAACATTTGGCACATCATGAAATGGAAAATACAGCAGAAAAGACCCAGCACTGTTGAGCAGCTAGAGTCCTGTATCAGACAAGAATGAGACAGCATTCCTCTCCCAGAATGTCTCCTCAGCTTCCAGATGTTTACAGACTGTTGTTAAAAGAAGAGACGCTACACAGTGGTAAACATGCCTCTGTCCTACCTTTTTTGAGACACGTTGATGCCATCAAATTCACATTACCTTATCTTTTTCTTAAAATGTTTTCTCAGTTTCAACATCTGATATGTTTTCTATGTTCTATTGTGAATAAAATATAGGTTTATGAGATTGGCAAATCATTGCATTCTGTTTTATTTGCATTCCAATGTTTTGGATTTAGGGTTGTACTAATGAAATTTGATTTAGCTAAATATGATCAGTGGATGTAAAAGGATTGATCCTACATTCACGGTGCATTTACACAAGACCGTTTTTATTAAATACACAGAGTTTCTCCTCAGTTTGACGTAAAAACATGGACTTTACAAACATGAACGTGCAGTAAATGACTATCTGGGTAAATCCTAAGCATACAGTGTCTACAGATATAATTACTGTAGTACTTAAAGTTAAGTGCACGTCTCAGGCTGAAATACATGTTCAGATGTTTACCTGCAGAATTAAAGAGCAGCTTCATCTGAGAGCTAGCTCAGACACGTTTAAAACACACAACCAGAGGAATCACTGTCTGACATCAGGGAAGGAGACCAAATAACTCAGTGAGCACAGCGAAGCGTAACACCACAAACCCTCCATTACATCTATTTTGGTCTGCTGTGGGGACACTATAAAAGTGACAACCCAGTTGATTTATTGAGAGACTAACTGAGAGCAGTCAGTGGCTGTTTAAAGTTCACACTGTGAGGATAGAAATGAACGAGTCACTTTAAAGAAACCAGAATTATTCTAACTGCTTTAATCATGAAAGTAACCTCCCCAGCATGATGAGGCGTTACCCTGGCTGGACGACACGGGCCCCATGTTCCTATGATTCTTCAAGGAGACCTGGGGCCACGTAAAGAAGTTTTAAGAACTCCTATAACCTCTTCAAAGATCTCAGGCATCCTGAGGGAATTCTTATAACCATTAAAAAACTCTAAGACCCTTTCAAGTGTTAGAAATTTGTAGAAATGCCTTTAAAAACTGGAGGGGTAACAAACAAGTAATGTAAGTAAAAAAGGAACATGAGGTTAAATTGTTAAAAGACATTTGACAGCTGTGTTATAGCCATGTGTCCCCAGTAGGGAACGCTGAAGCTGCATAGTTCAGCAAAAAACAGAAAATTCAGTATTGTCAGAAAAGCAATTGGCAACAGCCAATCAGTGACTTTGAGTTTGATCCGTTTATTGATAACATTAAAATGGTAAAACTGACACAAAACAGTTTTTAAACACATTTTCCAGAAAGAAACGACAGAAGGTAGCAGCGATAATGCTAACACAGACTTCACAGTTTGTTCAATATGTATAATTTAGTAACATGCAATACAATAGGCTATAATACAATACAATAACGTTACTATGAAAATAATAAAGTAATGTCAGCACAGAAACAATAAAGTAACGTAAACATAGAAACAAAAAAGTAGCGTTAGCAGAGAAACAGGAAAGTAACATTAACAGAGAAACAATAATGTAACATTAATACAGAAAAAATAAAGTAATGAACATAGAAACAAGAAAGTAACATTAGCATAGAAACAAGAAAGTAATGTTAGTAGAGAAACAATAAAGAAACGTTAACATAGAAACAATAAAGTAACTTTAACAAGAAAGTAACGTTAACGTAGAAACAAGAAAGTAGCAGAGAAAATAGGCAAATGTTAGTAGAAAAACAAAGTATCGTGAACATAGAAACAAGTAACATTAAAATAGAAACAAGAAAGTAACGTTAGCATCCAGGAACAATAATTTTTGCATAGAAACTAATAAAGTAACACTACTATAGAAACAACAATTTGAAAAAGTTTGAGAGTTGCTGCTTTAACAGATCTTTGAATCTCTTTTATGGAGCCTGTTGAAATTCGCTTTGAAGAGTCTGGTCTCCTCTGTGACAACCTGTAAACTCAGGACACATAGAAGAACAAAACTGATTTCTGAACAACCCTAAAACGACCACCCCATGAACCCTGAGAACCTTCCTCATCAACATTCACTTCATCTAAATGTTCCTGCAGCAACCTCCTGGAGAACCTGGAGAACCTTTCCGGACTTTACACCCCGTTTCCACCTAAAGAAGAAGATGATGGCTTTAACAGCTGTGGGGTCTCTGGGGGAAGGGAGCGCGAGCCGCACAGCTGTTTATGCAGCAGCACACAACTGCCTCACTGGGCCGGAAATAAATATGCCATGCTTTCAAAATAAAAGTATTCAAGACCATTTCAGTAGCATTTCTGGTTTTAGACGTCTGAGAGAAAAAGTAGTCAGCGACCTGCTTTCAGTGTTTACATCAAACAAAACACAGTTTTGTTGCTTACAGCTGGACAGATGTTAGTGCAAATATTTTATAATTTCAATTTACAAACTAACATAACTATTTGGATGTGCCCTCCCCCTTTTTTTACAGATCATATTGTTATTACTGTTCCTACAAGGTGTTTTTTATTTTGCATTTATTGAACTGACTCAAGACTCCAGATCATTCTTACACAAGTCCATGGATTGTGAAATTTGGTTTTGGAGACAGTGGTGCTAGCTAACATTTAAAAAACAACACCCTGGGACATGCTGATACAAGTAGTCTTATTATGCACAGTAATCATATCTATTTCAATGTGTTTCCAATTCATGAAAGCTGGACAGAGCAGTATTCAGATCAGATCACGCCAGCTCTGATACATACATCCATGAAATGTCTCAACACAAACTTTGTAAATGCAAGTCAGCGTTTTATATATTGGTAAGGCTTTATTTAGCATTTTATTTTGAAGGACGTGGCCGTGAGCATCGTCTTTTATTCTGGTAACTTCACTGCGGTGTCCAGCGCCCGTGTGGAGCAGCGCGAGCTCCTCAGCTTTTTAAATCTCACTGACCAGACTGAACTGGGTTTTTCCCTGCAACTGTGTACCGGCCGTTTCCCGCACATTTCTGCTGTTTTCTGTGTTTTTTCCTGTTGATTTCTGTTGTTTTTTTCTGGTACGTGCGTTTTTCCTGGGTTTTTTTCGTGTTTTCTGGTGTTTTGCGTGCTATTTGGGTCGGGGAGGGATGTGAGTGTCGGGCTGCGGGCAGACACGCAGATTTGCAGGTTTCCTCCTGTGTTTTGTCCTGTTGAACAGGACAGAGAACCGGGCCGACCCGGTCCCGGTGTTTGGAGCGGAGCGCAGACCGGGGAACGATGTCGGGGCTCCGGGGTTTCCTCCTTCTGAGTCTCTGCCTGAATCTCCACACATGCCAGGCGAATCCCGCAGAGCTGTCCGGGCTGAGCACCGAGCCCCCTGGCCAGCCAATCCCCGCCGACCCGCTGCTGGATGAGGAGCCGGGAGGGGGGCGGGACAGCTGCGGGCCGTGTGAACCGGAGCTATGCCCGGAGACCCGGGGCTGCCGGGCCGGCCTGGTGCTGGACTCCTGCGGCTGCTGCAAAGAGTGCGGGAACCTGGAGGGACAAGCCTGCGACCCGGGGGACCGCAGCATTTTTTACGGGCTCTGCGGGACTGGGCTGCGGTGCCTGGCGGACCCTCGGCCGACAGAATCAGGAGGAGGAGAGGAGGATGAAGAGGAGGCGGTGTGTGTGTGTGAGCAGCAGGACCCAGTGTGTGGCAGTGATGGAACCACATACATTAACATGTGTCAGTTCAGGGAGGCCGCCTTCTCCAGACCCGAACTCAAGACCAAGGGGAAGGGACCCTGCAAGACAGGTAACAGCACGATCACAACTGTCTACCAGGCTCTCCATCTGCATCTCAGCAACACTCTGTAGACTGTAGACTATCTATGTCATGTAAAAATACAGTGCTTCTTAAACATATGAAGCACTTAGTTAATTCACTGCTGATCACTTCATCAGTCCACCAGCAGAAAATAATGAACCAGCCTGATAATCAATCAGATTTTATTTATATCATGCACAGTGCAAAAGAACAGTAGGCTAGACGTGTCCATGTGGTTTATTCAAATTTAAAAATGTTAAAATGTGAAAATAAACGTATGAATAACTTGCACACATTCATCAAATTTCTGCTTTAAATCCATTTTGAGAGAATATAGAGGGTTATGATAAAAAATGTCTAAGTGGTGTAACCATAAAAACTTTGTACCAAATAATTCAGCTTGCTTAAAAACATTATATTCTTAGTAAAACACTATATCAAGTGGTTTGGCATGATCTTACAGAACTTTTGATATTAGATAAAGGTAATGGAATACAATTGTTTTAAATATTACATTTAATCTGTGGAATCATGTCAATCAGGAAACATACAGTCATCAATATAAGTCCACTTAAATACACTGTCGGTGATAAAATATTGAATATTTATCATTCTTTTGTGGTTACACCATTTGACATTTACAGGAACATTCAGTCTTGCTTTTGGTAAAATGGTTCATAATTATTATATTCCCAGTGACTATCACTGTCACAAGTGTTTGATAATCACATAGCAAAAAATGTGTGTTTTAAGAATATATTCTGTTCTTAAACACATATTTTGACTTCCTAATATCGGTATCAGCATCAATTAGGCCATGCTGTCAAGTCTTTATCAGTGACAGTGGAAGTTTGGAGAGGTGGTCTGTGAAGTCTCACCCTCCACCAACACCGAACTGAGGTTTGTTCTCCCTGTCCTCTGAAAGTCTACAACCATCTCTTGTCTTTTTCTTGTTGAGATCTCTGTATGCTGACTCATTGTCAGGAATCAGACCCGTGGCTGACGGTGTTGACAGTCATGTGTTCGGGGTAAAGTAGGAGGACATGTTTTCATAACCTGACAGTCTGCAGCATACAAATATTTTTTAACTAGTATTGATTGCAGGTATCATTTGATGGGAGACATTTTGATGCTACTTGGTACTGATTTATTTGGGTCAATAGCTACCTTTAAAGGTACTGAGTACAGATACCATTGTGGTATTACCCTTGACAACAGCAAGGTTGTAAATGTTGGTGAAGGTCCCAAAAGCACACATCCAAGTTAAATACTGAAGCCCTGCTGCTTTCATGGTGCCCTCTGACCTCATTAGTCATTTGTGGTGATCTGGTGGTGGTCAGTCTGTTAGCTTCATGTTGGACTCTGCATCAAAGCAGGCTCACATCACGTGTCTGAGATCATTATCGGTAGGAGTGGTACTTAAAATCTTTTTTATTCTTTTAAAGATTTTGTGGCACAGACGCCTTTATTTTAAAGTATTCAAACAGGAAATCATGAGAGAGAGGGGGTAAGACATTCAGCAAAAAATCGTTCAGGATTCGAACAGGTGTCGGCTGTGTAGATGCAGAGTTCTGCATATGTGGCGTGCGCTCTAATCACCAGACTACCTTAGCACGCCTGTACTTAATATCTTTAACATATCAACTGAAATAAATTGGAATCAAGTAGTATGCAAACTTCATCTGTCAAACGATCCCTGCTTTATACACCCAGAGTTAGAAAATTTGACTATTATTTTATTTGCTTGAATTTATTTACAGTCAATTGATACAAGCGTTCTTGAATTTAAGGTGACATGTGATTGGCCCACTGCCTCAGCAGCTACAACCCATCTGTGGTGGTGAAGTCGTGGTGAATTTGAGTTAGTATGTTAAGCAGTTCAACAGCCAGGACGCCACCTAAATGCCTGCTACACCGGATAAAAGACAGAGCACTACATGTGTAATGGGTATCAATTCATCAGTTGCTATCAGTGTCACTAAAAGGAGACTTGTATTGATTGGTGTCATCATTTTTAAACGATACTCAGCCGTAATCCGTTTGTGGTAATACTGTGGTCATCTGTCCATTATCTTTGCATTGAGGTCTTCTATTGCTGACATGTTACTGTTGTCAGATCAGTTATCATTCTCGTGTGTGGATCATTATCAATGAAGTCATCCTGATACCACATGTGGGATTTGCTCTTACTAAGCTAAAGGCTGTGGTGTCTTCAGGCTCCTCGCTGCGCTCAGTTTCAGGTTTGTAAAGTCAGGGATTTCTTTAACAGTGGTGACAGTTATAGTTCAGAGGAGGTGTACTGATGCCTGCTGTTAATAATCATCCAATTATCTGCATCTGAATGTTGTTTTCTGCTGTTTTACTTTAGAAAGAATGCTGCTGTTGTTCGTTGTAAATGTGTGTCCTCAGCAGCAGAGAAAGTTTGAATCTGTCTTTAGTTTGTTCAGCAGCAGCAAACAGTAAAAAGCTTCATCAACAGTCCAAAACCACAAAAATGCTCAACTGATTTTAATAAAAAACAGAAAAGTCTCACTAACTTTGTCCTTTTTATTTATGAAAAGTCTTCACAAGAAAACCTTTCTGATATCTTAAATCCTCATGAAGTCTGAATTTTATGGAGATAATCTATGTTGAGGTATTATTATATAGACATTCTAAAAAGATGTTATGAGAATTAAGTTTTTGTGCCAGAAAATGTAAATGTTAGAAGAAGAGAAGCGATCAAGTATGAATGAGAAAAAAATAAAATAAGAAAAAAAAGGCTTTAAAACTGTCACTGTCACATTATCATTTCTGTAGTCATATTAGAATCAGTGAGTCCAAAAGTCTGAGTCTGTTTGGATCCTAATAGCTTTTTTTCTTCGTCATAAAAACAGGTTAGCAGTTTGAATCTGTGAAGAATTTCCGAACTTTTTATTCATATGTAAAAGCTGTGATGTCACAGAGGTCATATGACTGTGAGGACAGTCTTCAGGTCTTCATCTTGTTGCAGAAGGTCAGCAGGTCTCAAGGATGCAGCGCTGTTTTTTCTCCTTCAGGGTGGAGTCAGGTCAAAGCTGCTGGGTAGTTCAGGGGGAGTGGGACAGAGGAGCGTTCAGTGCAGTGATTGACTGAGCAGTTCTGGATCAGCTGAGAGATGAATAAACAAACTGGAGCTTTAACATGAAATCTGATCATCAGATCAGGTCTGACTGTGCCCCCCCTGTTCATAGTGAGGACTCCGCCCGTCTCTGTGCTCTGTCCTAACAACCAGCCTGAACAGGAACACTGTTTGACTGCTTCACCACCTCCTTCTCCTCCTCCTCCTCGCATTAAACTCTGTCTGAACTCCACTCTGTCTCCATCTGTTCAAACGTTTGTTCAAATGCTCTTTATGTTCAAGGAGAGAGGAGAGGACAAAGGTCAAACATGCTCCAACAATCCGTCAGGCTGAAGTTAGTCTAAAATGATTCAACCTGAACTTCAACACTATCAGAGCTTCTCACACATGATTTTGACCCTAAAGTTATAATTTAGATGACGGATGTGCTGCGGTCACATTTTTTCCACTGAAAATCTTCAATGAATCATTGAGCTGTGAAGTCTAGTATTGAGGTTAATTAACAGATGCTTTCAGCCACTAGAAGGAGCTCTTAGCTTCTGTAAACCACGTCCACCTTGTGTTGAAGTTGAACCTGACAAGGAGTGAATTTTTACTGCTGCCCTTGGCTACTTTGACACACTAGTAAGTTAGCTTACTAGCTAGCTGACTGGAGGGAACCTGATGAAGACACTGTCACACTAAAGTCCAGCGTAGTTTAACTTGGACAAAAAGCTGCCGTTACCGAGGGAGATGCACACTAATCACAACACTAGTACATGGACATTTGTAGCAAATTTCAGAGAGAAAACTAATGATTGTAAAGGATATGTTCAACATTGTTTATGAGAGGGGTCTGTAAGCCTATCACATTTTTTCTTTTAATGAATGTGTTTCTGTAAATGAATACAAGTGTGGCAGTTAAAGCTTGTTGTTTCTTATGAATATTTAACGTTAGTTTTTAAGCATAATCTATTTAGTTCTTGTGAATGTCGGCATGCATCGAGTATTCCGTTATTTGTGGATGCTACCAACTCATTAGTCGTCTGTGAAAAAACATGGACCATGCACATCCCTCCAGTAAAATTCTGACTTTATTTGTGATTTAATCTTTTTTCATAGTATTCTGACTTTTATTATTTGTAAAACAGGACATGACCAGTCTCCGCTGAACCAGTATACTTGTAAATTTGCTGGTTTGCTGAGATCTATCTGTTTCATATTTAATATGCAGAATACAAACAAAAAAGTAGTCCTAACCCAGATATAATAAAACATAAGCTAGTTTTATTTGGTAATGAGACCTCTGGCGTTCCTCTGTAGGTAGAAGCTGGTTTTAAGTCTTCAACCTGAAACAAGATGGTCATCAGTCATTGTAGAGCTTTGACTCCAAATAGGTTGATCTGAAAAGTGCTGTCAAGTTCAAAGCATCTTCTGAGGTTGTGATACTTCTGTTCAGGCATTAGGTTTCACATCTGTATTCATGCCAGATGTTCCTGGATTTGATCTCACTCACATGTTGCAGTGTGAGAATCTCAGCAACAACAGAGTGGTCCAAGAGGAGCAGTGACAGTTTTTTGGAGTCAATGCAATCCACATCATTACTGCGGCCAAATGGGAAACACAGAGGTTGAACCGGATGCTCTGATTTGCTCGTGTCCAGCTGTACAGACTGAAGCTGTGTCTGCATGTATGAGGAGCACTCTGCAGCTTTGTGTTGCAACTTTGTTTTAAATGTGTTCACTGATCATTTATTCTCACCCTGCAGCTCTAAACGAAACTGTCAGGAATAAAACACTGGTTCCTCAGTTTGAAGCTGCAGAATAACTTTGATTTCATTATTTCATTATTTTGGCTTCTGTCATAGCTTTGTTTTACATCACAAAAAAACTTCACACCAAAATAGAAAAATAATGTAGTGTCATTACCAAATACTAACTTTTATTGTTAACAATGACTTTTTAATAAATTAATTTTTACAGAAATGTGATTATTTTAAATTGTAACCCTTAAACACACCAGAGAGGAAAATGATGTTACTAGTTATCTTATTTGTGAAGTAAAACATTTCCACAAACAATTTAAAAAAATATTTAGGATATTTTGGATTTTATCACTGGCATATGTTGACCCTATTAAGGTATAAATATGTATGTATGTAGGTATGTGAATGTGTATGTATCTCCTGATGCATGTCACCTGTTTAAGAGTAAAGATATTACAGTTCTTCTCTTGTTTTCTTGTAAATATTCAGAAATCATAATCACAGTTGAGATTTAATCAGATAAAAGTTCTTTTCAGCAAATTCCTGAATTTCAGTGGAGAGAAGAAACACTGAAGCNCTCTCTCTCTCTCTCTCTCTCTCTCTCTCTCTCTCTCTCTCTCTCTCTCTCTCCCTCCCTATGATTACAGTCTGGTCCTTGTCGCTCAGCTTCCTGTTCACACTGACTCTGTGACCCAGAATAAACCTGGTTTCCTGTCAGTCTGATCCCAGGCTTTCTTCTGACCTCAGTCCAAACCCACTTTCTTTTATGTATAAAATTATTTTAAGCCTCCAATCTTCAAGCNCTCTCTCTCTCTCTCTCTCTCTCTCTCTCTCTCTCTCTCTCTCTCTCTCTCTCTCTCTGTCTACTGGAATATCATCACATGGTTTCCAGGTCTTCCTCTCCTTATTATTGTGTACTGGTCCTTTATGCAGCCCCTCAGTTCAGCCTCTGT
>JANJYP010013513.1:0-13350 GCA_024605115.1 Rastrelliger brachysoma | reverse complement strand
ACTGAGCTGCTGCTGCACAGTAATTACACCGAAGCTGCAGGGACATATTTAAACATTTATTAAAGAAAAGTAAGGAGGACGGAGAAAATGAAGATAGAAACCAGATACCGACCAGACAAGAGTGCAGAGCAAAAAGGGGAGGGTATAATAGAGAGCTCTTGGGGAAAACACTACAGAAAACAGTAATTAAATCCTTTCTTACAAAAAAAAATTTTTTTAGCCAATTGTCAAACTCAATTTTTGAGGATTTGACTGTTTAGTCTGAGGAGAATTTGTGTGAAAAGTATGTATAGGAAGATTTCTCTGGTTAGAAAAAGGAGGAGAAAGTGATCTGCATCCTTTTTCATTAGAAGAGACAGAGTGTAACGTAAACTAGGCAGTGGGGGGCTTTCAGTAAGCACTCTGCCTGCTGGTTTTCACTCCCAGCTCGTCAGGTGAAGGATAAATGGCAAATGTGTTGTGTAATGTTTGCAGCTGAAGAGCTCCAATCTGTCAAGATAAATGTAGCATGTGCATTGTTTAAAAAACATTTTGCCTAACAATATTTTTTCGGCTGATCTGTGTCAGTGAATGAGGAGAGCAGCCACGGCGCTCTGCCTCCAGTGCTGCGAGTGCGATTGAACCTCGTCCAAAATGTCAAGAATGAAAGGAGTTTGAGGGTAATTGTGGTATTTTTGACACTTCTTACACATTCCTCTGCTTTGTCTATATATGAAGGGTGAAGATGTCTTGAACACCGGCAAGCATAGTTTATTAGTACATCAGTAACTGGATGAATTTTTTGTACAGGCTAAGTAGAGAAATTCCATTTCTGCAACACTAAAGGTTTAAGAAAAAAATACTGAAATTCTCTCAATCCAGCTGTTTAATTGTAAATTGTTTGTAGTTTCTGAAATTGACTATGACCGTAAACTGAAAAGCTTTGGATTAATTGTGGACTGTTGGTCAGGACAAAACATGACATGTGAACAAGTAACTTTGGTCTTTGGGAAAAATTTGACAACTCATTGATTGAATTAATATATGCTTATCCTAACTAAATGTTTAACAACTTTCCTTAACGTTATAGGTATCCAGTTTTTTTAGATAAAGAATATATTTCATCATGAAGCTGACACTGCATTTTTATTAGCCTTGTCTGTGTATAATCATGTCCTTAATAATATCCACAGTAAGAGAGAAAGGCAAGGAGTAATCACTACATGTTGTGGCTAAAACTGTTGTCTAAACTGAGCGTGTTATAACACATTTGCAGAATATGATATTGTGTTCATTATCCATGCCTCCTTATTTTTCTTTTTTCAGACAAGCTTATAGTTTGAAATGCATTGTTTGATAGCAGCCATGTGGTAAATCATAATGCAGAACTTTGTTTTGGACAATTCAACCAATTGTCTGAGAGCCACACAGTAGATATGTCACTACTCATCTAATGACACCCAAATTTAAATTAAGTGGGGGGCAACAATCACTTTAGGGTAAGAGGGTAAATTTTGGATTTGCCTCCTTGTATAGAAATAACTATCCCATGAATCGTATATAGTGTGGTTTATAAAATGAGTTATTTGGATCTAGTGTACTGATATGTTCAGATGTACTGAACATGAACTTTCAGTCTAGTCACTGCTGTAATGACTGAGTCCAGCACATGGTGTTACAGCATACTATGCAGCCCCATAACACTATAGCTGAGTTATAGAGTCATATAGAGCAGAAGAGGAGGGAAGATTCATTAATATAAGCACAGATCAATATCAAAAGTTCTATGCAGTGCAGTGAGGAAAAAAAATCTAATTACATTATACCCTAACTTAAAATAAAATCATTTGAAGCTAAATCATGTACATAACCTAAAAGATCTCCTCTTACATTGCCAAACCATTGCAGTGCTTCCAGAGACAATCCTACCCATAAATCAGTGGGGCCTGAAGTGGTACTGGCAAACCCCACACCATTAAAGCAATAAAGAGACAGACTGACGACACCACCCACACATCAATGACAACCACACAAGTACTACACTGACTGCAAAGACAACCACACCATAGGCTTCACTGCAATGCATCTTTGAAACAATACACAGTTTATCAAACCAGTATGGAAAAATTTAATGTATGCATGTGTGGACCAAAAGTAGCACTCTGTAAGTGTGAGAGAGTGTATACTAACACTTTTTTTTGGCTGATGACTTTAATGCTGAAGGGTGCACAATGTCCCTTATGTTAAATAGTTTAATTATAAGCCTGCACTGTTAGACAGAGCATGCTCAAGGTCAGTGCAAGCGCACAAAGACAAGAAATGTTCAACTTCTATCTTTTTGAATCAGTTCTAGTCATTTTAACCAGTTTTTGCATTCTTGCATATTTGGATAATAATTGGCTTATTTGGGGTGATTGGCTAATTGCACTCAAGTATGAACTCCTCAGCCATTACATTTTTTTTTTTTTTTCTTTGCAGGACAGGCAAGATCACGTGAGTCATTCATGAGGCTAATGCAACCGGTCTGATCATAAAAAGATGTTTTATCAAGAGAGCAGCAGCTGTCTTTTCAAGGTTATGAAAGTCACTCTTCACAGTCTAACACTGACACCTACAGGTTTCTGTATGCCCTGCAAAAAGATTGCATGTATCTGTCTGTCTATGTCTTATAGACTCATTGGTACTTTACTATTGATCTGCATGAAAATTGATTGAGAAGAAATACGCCTACAAAAACCATTTCCATTTCTGTACATGTAAACAGTAGATTGATCACTTTTGCATTTGCACTCCTGGAAACATGAATACAACACATACATTCCTCAGTATAGTTTAATGGAAGTGCAGCATTTCAAAAGTTTTCAGTTTCAGTCATGTGATTTCAGGCCCCCAAAATAGTCCAAGTACAAGGTGAATAAATCTTTCAGCCAGAAAAGGTTTGAATGACAATGACTATGAACACACTGATATAATCAGTAAACAGATGACCTCATACTCTTTGGCAGTACAGATAAAATGGCGTTGAATTGGGCAGCTGGCTCATTGTGATCAGACACCAAACCAAGCATCGACGGACAATGAGGACACAAGTCTGATGGTGATGACTGATGATGATATCTCTCTAACTTTAAGAGTGACAGAGCGGCACGGGTCGCTGTGCTCTTACCAGTGTGGAAACAGCAGAGGTGTACATTGGAGTGTGTCCTGTAGACATCAACACTGGCTGCAAAACAACAGAAGGGAGAGGGTAATTGTGCAGGGCATGCGGATGGGTACAGGGGAAGAATAGTGGGTACAGTTTCAGGTTTTTGTTTTTTACATTTTCATTGATCAGAGGAGATTTTAAGTTCATTTATGGCACTACCAAACATTAACATCTGGGTTCAAAGCAGAGATCCAACAAAACTAGGTTACCAGAACTTATGTAAGACCAAAATTATTGGCGAATATTGATAATAAAGTACATATCCAATAACCTTATTGTACAGGCTTTACTGGCTGTACTGTAATTTTTCTGTAATATAACATAGATCATATACTATAGACAAGTATTCAACATAAACATTATACAGCACAGTGTTGTATAAAATTTCTGCTAACAAGATATACATTAATTTTCTACCATGTCATTCTTATAGATTTCATAAATGAATTTGAAGACATTTGCATACCTAAAACTCTTATCTATTGTTTGATGACATTATAAACTTGAACATATGTATCACTCATATATATAAATCTATATTGCACATATCTATCCTAGCCCATACTATTTATTATTCATTGATATACGTTTACATGTTTAGTTAAATCCTTTACTTCCCTACATATACATAAAGATGGCTGATAAATTAAAGGAAAACCAGCACAGGTCTGAATGTCTGAGTTAGGGGTCCCAGTACTCTGTTATGCTGTGTGGGGGTATCTCACTAGTGTGGTTTGGTTCTACTTTAGAGGGAAGGGTCACTGCAAATCAATACAAAGTTGTCCAATTGAGGCAATATCTTTTGGAAGAACGGTATTGATCCCTCAGGTAGAGTTCAGACATCTGTTTATATATGTATAATTCTGAATATTTCTGTTATTGATTGTAGACTAAATTAATTTAAAATTTCAAGAAACAACACACTGTGTGCCTTTGAACATTGCAAATAGCAGCAGTGCAGCATTTTCATGTGTCAGGAGACACTTTTCCCCTAACTGGAAAAGCTTAATATTGCAGCAAAGCACATCATTAAAGTATGGATGGTGGGACAGCCCTAGGTGCTGATCCATGTACCTAGGAGGTGGATTAGTGCTGATACTAGTTTTCACAGGTACTATCTGTGCACCTCTCTTTCCAAATATAGTCACTGCCTACTATTAATGGCTCCTCTGGAGATACTTTGGACAGTGCTTTGCTCAGTGGCACATCAGCAGTAGTTACAGTAGCAGAAAGTGGAGCATTATTAATTTACTTAGTCATCAGAGATTCATACAGGCAAATTTTAATGTATACACCAACTTCCTTAAAGGCCTTATCTATTTGCTTAATCAGCTTCTTACTTCTTACTATGAGATTGAAACTGCAATTGAAATAGTTTGGGTGACTTTTGTATTTGTAATTTTCTCTGTACCTTTATTACTAAAAAAAAGGTGATGTCACATGTTACACTGTCAGTAACCCACAGTAACCTGATGAAGCAGATTTACAGAGTTTTAAAGTTGTTTAACTCATGAATAGAAAATAATGAGCAAGAATATTTCCTCACAAACATTAGCTTGGATTATTGTTTTTTTTAAAAGTCATTATTTCCTGTTATAATGAAGTTCTTCTGGTTTTAAATCAAGTTTTCAGAGGCTTTTACCTCTCTGCTGCCAACACCCACTCACAAGCAGGAAGAGGTGTGCACGTAGGCGATTGTGTAGTGTCAGAGAAGGGAAGGACAAGCATACAACTAATAACAGGTGTGAAAAAATAATTGATGCATGTCAGGGTTTCCATTGAAGACACTCACCATAACACATAATAATGAAAAGGGTCACCAAACAAAAAAAATCACCATGACACTGTGTGAGGAGGGAATAGTGGTGGAAGAATAACACAGAACAGATAAACCAGCTAACATCACGTCATCATCATCATCATCATCAATAGCAACTACGCATAATTGGAAACCTATTACAGTACATGAGGCATTAAATGTAAATACTTTCATATACAAGAATACATTGATCATGATCATTGATAAAATGGCTCCAAAAACATTTGGTCCTCTATTGTCCATTTGCCCAAGCCTGATATTAAAGAGGCCCTGCTCTCACATTTAATGGTTCAAACAATTCACTTTAAACAAAGTGAGCCTGGACCTTTATACTCTATGCTGCGTTCATCTCTCCAAGAAGGGGAGCACACAACTTCATAAATAATGGCAGTATTCCAGAAATAGAAATAGGGCCAGTCCTGGCTCCCAAAACATTGTGAACAACATCAACATGCTCTCCTCCATGTTGTAGGAAAACAATATCCTCCAGGCTGAATTAAATAGTATTATTGTATACTATACTGTTGTTCCTATCATTTTAATTTCACTTACTTTTGCCCACCTCTTCATGTGTGGCATGTTGCCATTCGTGAGACAGTTTGTATTTCTATAAAGTTTTGATTCCAGGTTTATCTGTGAACATTTGAACATTGTGTTTGCAAATGAAGGAAATACTCAAAATCTCAGTGAGGCACTGAGGAGGAATGGGACACTCTTCTGGTGCAGTGCCACTTGAAAGATTTTAGGTGTGTTTTTTTGCACAAGCATTACAGATGTCTGGAGGGACGATATGAAGAAACAGTTGTTGCTGCTACTTTTAAACCACACATTCCTCCAGACACTAAAGTGTTTTTGTGCTATAAAGGCAACAAGGTAGTAAGGGACCAACCAAACTAGTCTTATACTGTAGGTCTCTGATCTGTAGCTGTCAAAGATGTTCATGCTGATGTTACATTTGCCATTTCTGTGTGTCACAGTGACATGTTTGAAAATAAATGCACTCTGCCAAACAAATCACGTTGTAAACTCTCACTTTATACAAACAGAAAACATGCACTATTTGTCCAAATAAAATGTGGGTATTATTGGAACACATGCAGTTTTGACTAAATATCATAATACCTGGCCAATAGACTAATATTTATTATTATTTTGTAGCCACAGGCTGACAGGAAATCCTCATCAAGGAAGGAACAGTGTGTATTACCTGGCTCTAAGAATGAACAAGTAATACATTAAATAAATTAACTTCCTTAACTGTGTGGTTTCAGTAGTACATATGGTCACGTGCCATTCTTGAATCAATTGTTGATGATTGGTGGGTAAAACAAGACAAAGCTTCTGGGTCCAGAAAAAATTATTCAAGGCATAAAGTCATGTTTGAAAAAAACAGTACTGATGAGTAAATTCAACTTTGCATTGCAATTTCATCAGCCTGGCTGTCTCTTAGTGATGTTTCTGTCTCTTTCTTTATCATAGCTCATTTGTATAGAAGCAGCCATCCAGCAGAATGCTCCTTGTCCACTGACTGAAATGCTCCACATATCATTATAACAATGATCTAGATGTGTAGTACACCCGGTAAAGTGATTTGGCTGTGACGCCCTGTGGAGGATATCAGGGTATATTAAGCTTTTGATGCCCATTGAATGTCGGCCTCCTACAGAAACATTTTACCAAATAACCTTTTCACAAATTATGTCAAACAGTCTGCAGTTGTTTTTCTCTTTTTTTCTCTGCTTTTGTCATCAACAGTACAGGACAGGTATACAGGAGCTTGACTTGTTAATATAAATATCATATTCTGTGTAAACTGTAGAATCAATATTAACTAATTTCATAGATATGAAAAATTCTAACATAGGAAATTTGGCTTTCAAAAATGTAAAAAATAAGTGTATGACTATATACCTTAAGATAGAATTAGCTAAGATTACCAGCAACAGTTGTGGCTATCAAAGCTTTTTCCTGCTGAAAGTGTAAATCCTTAAAACAGGTCACAGATACATGATTAGATTTATGGCTCAGTCATTTCCCAAAACAGCTGGGCACTGCTGCTTTTAGTAAACATTACTCAAAGTAAACAGTGCATTTGTTGGGGACTATTTTTAGCTGTGGATAAATGCACATTTTGTGCTTAAGTGAGAATTTATGGCAGCAGTACAGTTTATGACGCATTGATTTTGGTCCCCATGATCATCATAACAAAGGAACATATCAGCCAGAGTAGTAATGTGACTCATGAATGAATTTTTAATTGTTTTTGGACACAAAACAAGCACAGAGGAATAAGATATCTTATTGGCTGCAATTCTTGTTAGTGCTGTAGTATACATTCACTCGTGATTTTAGTCTTTTCACATGATTTGTTAATAATTAAAATATAATATATCTCCAGCTTTTTTCTCTTCATGAAATTTATCTTTAGACATTTTATAGATACTAACTTCTTGCATACAATGTAGTTATTACTTGACATGATACATTGCTGTATTTCCAGTATGTGGACATGCTGATGCAAAAACTGTCAAAATGTCTATTACTTAGGTTTCTGAGAGAAGTCTGAATGAGTCATGCAATGCATCTGAAACACCAGAGGGCTGACACTACATAAAACATTTTTCTCTTAAACAGACTTAAATTACCTCATAACTGCAGATTTTCAAGTCTCCGCCCCTGTCACCATAATAAATGGTGCACCCATCACCACCCTGAATAATTACTGATCCTTTGGCATGGTGCTGGGTGACAAACTGCTGGGGCATTAATCCAAGCTGTGAGGAGGGTCAGTAAGGGACAGCATATTGTCTGCTTTTAATAGAAGTAAACAATATGCTCTTGTTATACAGAAATAGTTTCTATCATATTGACTGTGTGTTAAATGAGGATTCTCTGTATATAAAAAGAGAATATACTCAACAGTTTCCATTAACTGGTAATCCAGGACTCAGCTGTTTATACTAGTTCACAGTGTAAAACAACAGCAACATTAAATAAGCATAAAAATGGGTGAATGTACTACAGATTAATGGTTTGGATTCATTATGTACATTTCTTTTTATACAACACTCACTGAAAAGTAATGGTGCAGCAGTGAGTAACTTGCACTTAAACTGTAGGTGTAAAATGACACAGTATTACATAAGACAGGTTTTAGCTGATTGCTGTCGTACAGTGCAGTTTCATTAACCTGTGTCAATGTGATATGCTGATGCGATGCTAATTTAAAAACCTGTCTCTTTGAGAGTCAGTCATGTGCCATCATGAGTTGTTCCTGGTAGGAACGATACCTGGAACTGACTCAGTAATATCACTGCTCTTCACTGGTTTGACAGTGTTCCTAAACCGAGCACCCTCTCAGCACCCTCAAGGAGAACTCTCCATGTGCCGCCGCAACTCATGCTGAACAGGCTCTGTATGTTTTAAATAGCAGCAGTAAAGCACAATAACTCATCCTCAACTCCGGGCTCATTAAAAAAGGAGCATTTTAATGGACAAATCTGCTCCTCAGGGACTTCATGGTAATTCCATGTGGGAAATAGTGAAACACTTTCCCCCCTCCAAGCAAATAAATACAGGAACTCTTAAGTCTTAAAAGCCAGTGAGGCAGTTAAACAACATGAGTGGGCATATGAGATGGATCATTATTAAGTGGGCAATATAGCTTACACCTGCTTGCGTTTGTAGCTGCAGTATGTATTCATTAATGCACTCCGGGGCAAAGTGACTGTGCTCATGTTCCTACTGATGTCAGCTGTATGCTTTCACCGCGTGACCATCAGCTCTGGTGTTGTTTGCATCAATGTCTCACAGAGGTTTGTATCTCTCGACTAGATTTAGCATTTGTAAGATAATGTGTCTGAATAGCTGTTCAGTGACTGTACTGGGAGCTACAAGGATTGTATATTGTATATTTACACAGCTCTGGATGACTTTTCCCCTTTAAAATATAAGTGTGTAATTCTAGTGTTAAAGCTTTATGTTTTGTGGAAAATAATCACTCTCATTTGATTATATGAATAATCACAAACATTTCTTCCTGTATAAACGTGCTTCAGTGCCAATTACACTATTTGCTGTTATAGTTACTGCATTAAAAAAAAACGACAAATAAACAATAAGAGCTTTCACTTCCATCTGTTAATAAGAACCATTACTGCTGCCACGCTAACCATTGTAACCAATAACAATAAATTGATCTCTGACCACATCCTGATGTGGTTCAGGGGATCAGATTACTCAATCCTGAATGCGCCTTGTGCCCACTTGCAGTTTGATTTTCATGCTGTTAAGCTTGGATATCAAATTGCATCATAATAAGATTGCATTCCCATCACAGCATTTATATTTGAGAATTGCTTCATTTTAAGGCAACACACTATTTCAGTTATAGCATAATGTTATGTAACAGTGTATATGCTACATTAAACTCTATCAGTTGAAAAAGTTTAGAGTTATGTCTGTGAATGAAGCAAAGTAGAATGAAGAAAACATTATTGTCTATTTGGTGATTGTACCAGAGGTTTTCAAACTGATAATGCATTGTGAGGAATAGGATTATTATTACAGTGTCTTATTTTGCTTTAAGTCTCTCTCATACAATCAATATAATCACCTACTTCTTCAGTAGCTATGGTTGGTATACTTTTAGATGTGTTGTTTGATTGTAAGAAAAAATTGGAAAATGGACTCACTCAATGAACACAGAGGGCAGCAATTACGGTGTCACACATTATGTTGTAATATAGGTACAATTGTGACCTGCTGGTTGAGGAATGTGTGTGTGACGCATGCTGCCATATGTCACCGTATGTTCACCTTTCAAGGAGATGAAGTGTGTTTTTATTCTAAACAGGGCTGACACTTGACTGTATTGTGCTGTTGTAATACTGTTGGCATTGATCATTTGTGTACAAAAGTCTTTGTGTGTGTGTGTGAGAGACCGAGAGAGAGAACGAGAGGGCATGTGCCTTACCTTGACAGGGGAGATATGTGTATGTGGTGTGTAGCCATGTATAGCCTCCATGGCAGCTAGGTTCTTGTCACTCATGTGAAGCATCTCAGCACTTTTCCCTGGAGCCAGATGTGCTGGACTGTGCTCCAAGGGGGGCGTCTCCTCATCCTGGTACCTGTACTTCTGCAGACACAGATGCAGACAGAGCTGTTAGTCCTAACTTCTGCAGAAAACACTGTCAAAGGTTTATAATGTTGAACTCACAATTAGAAACTACTGTCAGCCTGATTATTGTACTCTCATTGGTGTTTTCTGTGCTTTGAACATGATCATGTAAATGACAAACTCTCTTCTCCAAGGACCAAGAACAGTATTTCCATCACAGATTCATTTTTAGTCAAATGTAGACAATTTCTATCCACATCTTGTAAATCCCATAACATGTGTGACGCCCACAAGTGCAAAGCAAAGACATCATAGAAACAGAGCCCTCAAAATGTCGCCATTGTGCGTTGATGAGCAAGGCGGTCATCCTCCACAACCACATGGAGCAACCAGAGCCATGACTCACAATGTCTTCAATGTAGCAGATCATGCAGCTTCTTTCTAGTAACCTTACTCCCCTACCGATATCCCACACCTGGGCAGCCTGCCAACAGCCCACTGTGTTAGCCACACATGGTAGGCTTCACTCTAGGTGCGATAACACAAAATCTGCACACAGCATTTTCCATCACAAATTCATCAGAAGGTGGGCAGTGTCACAGTGGAGATCTGCCACGCTGTCCTGTTAGTTAGCACTTGTGTTTTGTTACAAATCCGAACCCGCCTAACACCCCCCAGACTCACAATATGCTCTGCTGCACTGCAGATGTGAAGCATCTCATTCTGAAAACAGAGAAATTTGGAGGGATCATCTGAATTTTGGCTGATGGCCTGATGGCCAGCCCTGCCACTCTCTCTCTCACTCTCTCTCTTTTTTTTTTCAGAGGCAGACGGAGAGGGAGGTGCATTACTGAGCCCTGTCTCAGACAGGCTGCCTAGCAACCACAGCGGAGCAGAGATTGCAGTGCCACAGTTGGGGCTGCCAGCATCGGTCCTGGATCACATTACACTGAGACAGCAAGTAAGAGAAGGAGTGAAATAGAGATGAAGATAGAGGAGAAAGTGAGGGGGATGGGTAAAAATGGAAAAAAGAAGGTGAGTGTCAATAAAGGGATGCAGAAATAGCAGCAATGGACCAAAGAGAAAATGAACAGTTGTTGATAGCAGGATTCCATAATTGCATGTTAGTAGACAGGAATTTATTTTTTCTGTTAAGCTCTGTAGTCACTGTGTGCTACATTGATGTAAACATAGGCTCTAATACATTACCTGCCTTCATACCATTAAATACCCATATATAGAACTGGACAACTGCTGGTTAATGAACTATTCTCGGTCCTGTCTATGTCAGTAAACTCTGAAAAGTTTTATACAATAACAAAACATTAAGTTAAAACTCAAACAGAACAATTAAATTACATGAATCACAGCACAAAGTAGCCCTAAGCACTTTGGTCTGTGCTGCCTCCCCCTCTCCTGCATGACAACGTTTATGCTGCCATGTTGCCTTCTGTCCCATGGGTGGGGGATGTGACCATCAATGCTTGAGCTCTCTAACAAAAGTGTATTTCTGGAGAGAGCTTTAGCTGCATTTCTTCTAACCAAAATATTGTATGATTACTCAGTGAGTCCAAGATTAATTTATTTGGAGGTGAATAAAAACTATTTGACGAATTGAATTGTGACTAAAAAGCTGATTTCATATATATGATGATAAATGTTAATACTAGGGATTAGTGTGAAATTAAAGGAGCATTTTTCAAGTATTTATTACAGTGCCAAAGCCATTGAGAGAATACGGGAACACTTAACTCCTGGGTATCATCACAGTTTGTTACAGCTTTCCAGCCAGTTAATTACTCATCATTGTATTCACCTGCTGTTCCAGGTGTGAATCAGTCCTTGATTGCTCGAGTGAAAATCAGCAGCTCTGAGTCCTGGGAGCAAAGACAGTGAGCTTCTGCTTGAGATGATTACACCTTGACAGTTACCTTTTTTTCTGAAGAGTGCAGCAGCAGTTAGTATTTTCCCTTTTCCATAAATTTTTTACACAGGTCCACACCTGCAACAGTTCACATAAGCTGCACAATTTCACACTCATTCACTCATCGTAAAATACTGTCTGGTTGTTAAAGTGCGGAATTTATTCTGTAATTTATTCAGCACATGTTAACGCTTTGTTACAAGATATTGTTGCACTGCAGGTCAGCAGTGAGCAAGACATATTAAAATTCATATTAAAATTAACATTTATCACTAGAAAGGATTAATCAAAAGCACCAAGTTATTCTTAGTCATGCACTGATGTCTGTAATGTATGCATGACAGTGATAGTGAGAGTGGAAGGGTCTGGTTCGGCCTGAACTATTGCATTTATCTATTGTGCCTTTTTTGATACTGTTTATCTTTTTTATAGCATTAGTTCAGAGCAGAAGATTAATTGACATGTATTTGGATAATTGATGAATCATTCAGGTCTTATTTTAAAGCAAAAATGCCCAAACTCTGATGGTTCCAGGCTCGCACACTATAGTACTTGCTGCTTTTGTCAGCCTCTTCATTGTGATTAAATTATTCTAAAAGATACATAATACATAAGGTCATTCTTTCTGCTGTTTTTAACGGTGGAGCCTTTTTTCCTGACTTCATTCTGGAGAATGAAGATTAAGTATTTGCTGCTTTTCCTCGTCTTNAGATACATAATACATAAGGTCATTCTTTCTGCTGTTTTTAACTGTGGAGCCTTTTTTCCTGACTTCATTCTGGAGAATGAAGATTAATTATTTGCTGCTTTTCCTCGTCTGTCATTACAGAACCTTTATGATCATTAGGTTTCGGAATGTTGTTTGAACCAAATAATGACATCACTGTGGTCTCTAGAAAATTGTCACAATTTTGATATTTTACAGAAAAAAATGATCAGAATGTTAATTGATAATGAAAATAATCCTTAGTTGTGGCTTTAATTTAGATAGACAGTGAATGTGACTGTTTACAAATTATTCCCCTTTTAATATTTTGTACTGTAAATTGTTCGAACAAAGGCCTTAGTCATTTCATATACTTTTATCTGTCTCAGTTAGGTCCAGTCAAAGCATTAAAAGTGTAAGTGTTTTAGAGTGTCATACAGTTGAAAAGTGATTTTCTTTACAATATAAGGCCAGATGTATTATATCTTTAATTAAAGCTGGTGAAGTATGAAATCAAGCAGAGGCAAACTGATCTTTTACAATCTGTGTTGGTATATGAAGATAAGCATTGTTTTTCCAGCCTGAGGAAATATTTTTT
>JANJYP010013465.1:7500-17630 GCA_024605115.1 Rastrelliger brachysoma | reverse complement strand
GCATTAGAAAAGCAGAGAGGTAGAGGGGGAGGTTAAAAAAAGGAGGATGTGGGGGGAAAAAGGGAAGCAGTACACGATGGTGAACAAAGGGTGAAGGGAAAGAGAGGACTGAGGTGGAGGAGGGTATGGGAGGGTTAAGGAGAAGTGGGTCGGAGGTGAGAGGTTGGGGTATGGGGGTAGAGGAGGGGAGGGGAAAGGGGCTCTCGTTGAAGGGGTTCACCTCTACTGTGATTGCAATGAGGTAAAACCAGAAAGAAAGGACGATGGAGAGAGTTCCTGTGTCATACACCCTCTTTAATTCTACCCTTCCTCCCCTCCTCTCCTGTGTCCCCTTCCCTCCCTCCACCGCTTCTCCCTCTCTGCGACCGGCCCCAGCAAATTCCCTAGGGCCAGGGGCAGTCCCCTTTCAGTCTCCAGTGACACAGTAATTAGAAGTGTGGGAACAGAATCCATCCCTCTTTCTGAGCCCCGCACTCCCACCCGCACCGCTCCCTCCCCTTGCTAGCTTGCTCCCTCCTTTCGCTGGCTCTCACCCCCTCCCACCCCCCCAAAAATCAGCTCCGGGCTCCTACCCTTCCCCTCCACTTCCTTTGCCACCTCTTTTTTGCACCACACCTCAGTTCTCTCTCAGGAAGTAACATCTAACCTCTGAGAAGTCTCACATGGGGTTAGAAAGAGAAATGTTGACATCTAGGGCTGATATTAAGTGTGCATTCAAATCTAACTATCTGCCAGCCTACGCCATCCATGTATAATATGATGGAAACTTTAAAATATGATACACAGTGCCAGTTTTACAGCTACTGGAGATATGAATATCAACTACTGGCAAATTCAATTAAAAAAATCAAACAAAAAATCCATAATGCATGAATCCTCATGGGCCACCTGTAACAGTCATGGGAGCTACACACCACACACACTCACACACACTCAACCCCATACCCTTCATTCACCCCCACCCCACCCCAACACCTCCCTACCCCCGCCTACTCTACAGCCACAGAGTCCCCTATCTCTTCGAACAGAACAACGCTGTCTCTCCCGCTCTCTGTCAAGCCCACCACCACCACCGCCGCCCCAACCCCCATTCGCTATCTCTGCGGCGATAACCATGGGAACAGCAGCACTGTGGGAACGGGCCACCAGTTGACCAAAATAGACAGCAGGAAAATGGAGGGAAAGAAAGAAAGAAAGAAAAGGCTCCCTGCATCCAAGGAGGCTTGTGTGTGTGTGTGTGTGTGTGTGTGTGTGTGTGTGTGTGTGTGTGTGTGTGTGTGTGTGTGTGTGTGTGTGTGTGTGTAGGAGGTCCATGGGATCATCCAGACAGACAGGTACTCAGGCACTCTAGTCACCTCTGGTTTCCACCGGCAACAAAGGGGACGCTGAGTGGCTTGAGTTGTTACATTAATTCATTAATGGATATGCGGATTTGGCTTGAGAAGTTCTCCTCTCTCTCATTCTCTCATACACACACACATACACACACATACACATACATACAGTTAACAAAGGGGGCTGCTAATAGGAGATGTGATGTTTCAACAGTCCTAGAGTTATTAGATAGCGGCATCCCATACAAGGGGCACCACCCTTAACCACAAACACCCACACCCAAACAGCATACTAATACTACACCATCACACACCCAGTCTTACCCGCAATCACGCACCTCTACGAGCACATGTGCAAACAGAAGTCTTCTGAGTAAGGGTTTACAGAAGTTCAGGAATGAAATGACTGGAAACGGTTCACACTCAAAAACTCAAAAGGGTGAGGCAAAGTTCAAGCAATACAAGGCTTTTTAATAATGACAAATTTTCACTGTGAATGTTTCAATTATGGCCACTCTTCATGTTCATCTGGTGCTGCCTTTCATTTTGTACCACTTGGTAACATTGTTTTATTAATTAATATAATTTTATTATCAACATTTGTTCACCTGTATTTGGACACCACTATCCATACTGCAGCTTTACTGATTGGCTTTTGGTAAAAGATGATGTATATTAGAGATGTGATTCACTACACATGAAAGCTTGTACACTTGTGTAGATATCAGGAATAAGGCATCAATGTATCCAAACTGCTCATGTTAGTGTGTCTATTTGCATTTGGTCCACAGGCAATGCTGCAAGTCTCCAGAGAGTACACACAAGAATACATACATGCAAACACACTCCTCAGACTTCATGACAAGTTAAAATGCGGGGATGAAGTTCCTATGAGAAACATTAGACACTGGTTTTCCTTGGCCTGAAAGGGGAGGAGGAGGAAGTAGGGTAAAGATGCAAGTTGCGCATCATCATAATCATGTTTCTTTTTTTTGTACCTACTGTGGGTCTAATTTTCCATTCCATTTATATCCTGCGTGTCTCTCAGTAGCTTAGATGTCCAAGAAATCTTGGAAAGTTTCGGCTTCCACTTTTATTTTATCTCCTTTCCTCTTTCCTATAAACTTACAATATGACTATGATCTATTTCTGATTTTTCTTGAGTTATCCTCTTCCCATTTTGTGTTATACTGAAACTCAGCATCATAACATACATATCATTCATTTCAGTATCTCTTTCATTTCTTTAACCTCCTTCCGTATTTGATATACATCTCTTCTCTGTACTCTCTTTGCTCTTTTCTGATTCCAATCAATCCATCTACTCTATCTATCCACGCTGCTCCCCCCTCATCCTTTGCTCTTTCAGGCCTTTCCCAGGCCAAGTTGCCTGACCTCTACAGCCTTCTACCTCTTTGCTCCCTGGGGGTGGAGGGGGGGTATGCCTGTGACCATTCCCACCCTACAAGGACTTTCACTTTAATCTGACTCTGAGTAACAGAGGAGAAAGAGAACAAAACAGAGAAAATGTGTGCGTGTGTGAGTGTGCACGCCAAGCCTGGAGCTCCCAAAGCAAACAGACTTCTAACCTCCTGATAGAATCACATCACGCAAACTGCAGGCTTTGGGAAGAACCACTGCAAGACTTACAGGGAAAACTCACCACTGTGAATACGATGATTTCTTAAAACTATTTTGTATAAATGTGCAATTGTTTTTCAAATTGGTGCCATATGACAAGAGAAAACTCAGAAAAAGGGTGTAGTATTTCCACACTGCACTTAAAGCGGAATCCTACAACAACCACAATGCACTGTGCCCATCAAATTAGCTTCTCGTGAGCAACTTATGGTATGTTTAACAAGTTATCATAACAATACAGATAGATAGATAGATAGATAGATAGATAGATAGATAGATAGATAGATAGATAGATAGATAGATAGATAGATAGATAGATAGATAGATAGATAGATAGATAGACAGACAGACAGACAGACAGACAGACAGACCTGCTTTTACCTATTGCTGGCATAACATGGTAGACAGGAGTGTTTTGTGAGCTCTTGCGGAAACATAGTTTGTAGAATGTACTATGCAGATCTGCAAAATCTGCTAGATGCTGTGTTTTGCGTCACCTGGTCGACTTTTTCTGATAAATGAGTGAGGAGCTGTGAGTGCTGGCAAAATGGAGGGATGTTAAACATTGATCATTTGCATAGACTACCCACACTGAATGAACACTAATGATACAATACTGGCTGAAAATCAGTTCCCCTTTATATTTAACACTGAGCTGGACACACATTACCAAGTAATGTGTAATGTATATAAGTATTGTAATGTGTATAAAAAATAAAATGTTTAATCAGACAATTAAAGAATACTTACAGAAAGTACTGAGCTATGATAAGAACAATGAACTGTGAAAATGCAAACTCTCATTATGATGACAGTCACGGTTTCGGTCAAGTCAAATGAAAACAGCAATACATCACAGGCTCATCAACTTTGAAACGCAACTCTCACACAGACAAAGTACAGTGGTTGAGTTCACAAACCACAGACTATGTGGGGGGTTACCATCCATTATCTATGTCTCCATGAGGTTTAAATTTAATTGTTGACACAACTCATTCTCGGAAACCACACACACACACACACACACACACAAACACACACACTAGCACTTACACACAGCATGCATATACACAGGAGCGTAGAGGAAAACCAACTTAGCCCACAATGGATAGTTATTGTTGTGAAGATATATAGGTCACTGGTTCCCTGCCCTGCTGGGTTTCTGTGCTATCGTTTGCATTAAACACATTCACATGACACTGGAGGTGTAAATCAAGTCTTAATTGATGGCTAGAGAGAGAATCTGCAGGGCTGTGAGTCCCGATGGCCAGGATAGGAGTTACTTCTCACATTAGTGATTACTTTGTATGCACAATACATCTGTGTTGCCTATCAAGCTGCACATTTCACAAACATCAACACCTTGTGACTGCCCTACTGGTACAAACATTGTAAGACTCAATGAAACCTGTGAATTGGGGAACATCCGCCTTTTTTATGACTCCAACCGAATCCATACAGAGATCTTTATTTTAACTTAACAGTCCTGAAACTCAATAAACAGAAGGCAGGAAGACGCATACAATCATAATTTCAATACCACAACTGCATTGTGACACACAGACACAGACCACACACATTCATGGTGCAGAGAGTCAGCAATCATGAGCTGAGAGGTAGCTAACATTATGCAGTTGGTAACCTAACATTAGCAAAACGCTGGAGAGAAGGATAACATAATTTGCTTCCTAGAACCCCTTCATCCCACAGAAGTTGTTGTTATTGTAAGCACAAACCTGGCAAGGATGAGGTATCTCTTCCTCTAAAACTTTATAAAAGACTCAAATATTGTTTTTATAACTGTCAAACATTGGTTTCTTTTTGGTATTGGTTTCCTTTCATGAAAAAATATACCACCACATATCTAACCACAAACTTAGTAGATCATTTTCTGCATTCTAGAGGGGTGCTATATTGTTATTCAGTCACGTTGTTAAACTGGAATGCAATCCGATAAACTAGTAAATTTGGCAGAATGACAACTACAGGCTAATAAGCAGTCTTGAATCAATCAGTCAACAGAAGACTGGTTCCATGTCAGCCTGTTAAATTTTTTTTTTGCCTCTACAAAAACTGAAGTAACCATCAGATTCTTGGCTTAAAACCTACATTCAAATTACTCTCTCTCCTAGAAGTCACAGCAATCAGATCACAGTGCAAAAAATGCTTCAAATATAAGGTTAAAAAAACTGGGTTTCTGCCAAAAAGGGCCACTTGTAATATCACATGAGCAAGCATGGCTGCCTAAAGAGCATGACTGCATGTGGAGAAGTTACCTGAGCTACGAAATTGGGCCCTGAGTGCCACAGAGTTGTGATAATAGCACACCTCAAAACCTTCAAGCTTTTTGTCACTTGCAGGTATTACAGCAAGGTTGGCAAGAGTTCTGTATCATCCATTAGTTGTTGCGCAGCGCAAGCAGAATGAGCTCGGATGGTCTGGTTTAGCTGGTATGCTGCACTGCGTGTTGAGTGTGGGAGAATGATCTATGATTCACTAAGCTGCAAAGACCGAAGATCACATTTCACTATTGCAAGGGAAACCATTATACCATGACCACAGACACAAAGACAGTCATACTAGCAGTATCTGGGAGAGGAACGCACAATTGTTCTCACAACATTTTCTATTGTTACCTTATCCATTTCATTGATGGAATCTAATTTTCTAGATAAATTAGGAGCATGGGTACAAATCACCTTAGTAGGCAATCAAATCAAGTTACTAAATTTCTAATCAACATATCCTTAATACTTTTGCAACTGACCTTGTGTGGTCATTCAGCATGTTTCAAGATGTGACTCAGCATGCCTTAACTGGGATGCAGACTTGACTCATGCTCATAAAGAAGTTCATTCACTTTCACATTATACAAAACAACATTTAATAATGCATTTATAATGACTTAAGACCTGTTTTCTGTGTGGTGCTGTTGTCATTAGCTGACCTTAGCTTTGTTATTATACTGCAAAGAATTCTGCCTCCCTTAGGAGACTATTTAGAAGCAAAGGGCAATCGCTCACAGCAGCACAGTCTGGGTTTGCAGCTACTGTGCTCTGCAAAACATGAGAAACTTCCTCTTTCTGTGTGTATGTTTGAAAGGAAGGCATCAGTAAGTGGTTCCCTCTCTCTGAGCGGCAGGGGAAAGTAGACCCTCTCGAGTGCCTCTCGGCTTCCCCACCTCCCCNACACACACACACACACACACACACACACACACACACACACACACACACACACACACACACACACACACACACTGTGGTTTCTCCTCTGGAGGGGAACATAAACAGGGCTGTCTGTCTGCGAGCGGAGAGCTAGTTCTCATGACATCACCACCCAGCAGGAATGCTCTGCTCTGCCCCGTCAAAACCCCTCCACCGGCCAGCGACTCACACACGCACATGCACACACATACACAAAAACACATGTTGAATGATTTATGCACGTCCACATTTTCACAAGGAAATGTACCACATATACAACACGCACGCAAGATGGCATTTTGAGCTACTTTCTCTCTGGCATTTTCTTACATTGCCATTGTTTTCAATTTCTCTCCACTCGAAGACATGCACGTCCTCTGCATCCCATCGCTTATCTTTATCACCCTGTTTTGCTCATCCGTCCCCATCATTTCGCATACTTTCATATCTGCATTGCCTGTGCTGTCCACAGTGTCAGACCACACACACAGACCACAGACTCAGAAAGCAAGCATGAGAGAGATAAGAGTCCACTGTATAACCAGCTCAAAGCAGAGAGCAAAGCTATATCACCTATGAGAAACTTTGTATGTATGTATGTGTCTGTGTGTGTGCGTGGTTGTGTGTGTGTGGGTGTGGGGGACATGGGAAATTACGCACTACTTCATTGTATTGGTGTTTGGAGGAAAAGCCCTATTGAAGCTCTCCCTCCTTCCTTCTCACCTCTCTTCCTCCCTCTCTAACTCTCCTCCTGTTTCCATCCCTCCATCACTTCCTGCTACATCTATCTCCTGTTCTCCAAATCCCTCCATCAGCCAGTGCTGTTTTCCCCTTCATATTCCACTTTCTTGCATCCCCCTCTCCAGTCCAACCTGACGCTGTCACAAATTCTCACAATTTCTCTCCCTTCTCTTTTTCCTCCTCCTGTGTTTCTCTCAGGCTTTTGGGGAAAGCAGTGACAGGAAGCAGCTTGGCTCTCAGACAATGGAACACATCAAAAAGCAGCACCAGCCTCACCAACTTCACACACACGCACGCATGCACGCACAAACACACACACAAATACACGCACACACACAAACAGAGCAAGACAAACAGGACATTCCAGCTGCCGGCTGCACCGGATTCCTCGCCTTGGCTAATCTGAAACGGAGAGTGAGACTGGGAGTGGAGCGGAGAAGCGAGGCAGGGTGAGAACAGTGGGGGGGTGGGGGTTAGAGGGAGAGTAGAGAGAGAGAGCAAGAGAGAAATAACTGTTTTGGAGCAAACCAGGGGAAAAGAGGGGATTAGTGAAGGTGAAGCAGCTGGAGAAGAAAATATGATTTCAAATTTTTTGCCACTGATAGACTACTGTAATATAATTTTTTTATTTTTTTTATATAATTGTGTCGTCATGCAAGTGTGAGTGGGCATTTGTGTATAGTGGTAAACAAACAAATTTAACAACATGTGATATGATTGAGACTTTTGGCTAATGTTAAGATTGGCTGCAGCTACCTCGTGACACTAAAGGATGGTGGTAAAGAACATGGATGGGTGTAAGGATGTCATAATATGAATACTAGGGCCTGAACGATACTGGATTTTTGGGGCAGAAAGCTATGCCAATTAGGCAGTAAAAAAATCCTGATATTGATATTTCTTACTTCTTACACAGCCTTTCACATTTTTTGCAATGATCCCTCAAATGTGGTTATTAAACACTTGTGACAAAGATATGTAATGCAGGCATGATATTTTATAGATTAGTAATGAATTTGATGTAAAATGAAAGCAGTGCACTAAAACAGTAAATATCACTGGGAATTTAATATTAATAGATAATTAATAATAAACAGAATGAAAAAATGTGTGTATATATTACTGAATTAAGAAAAAGGAGCAGAAACACATGAAATGCTGCCTATATTAAGTTTTTTTTTTTTTTTTTTAAATATCAGTGCATGTTGGACAGCAGATGCCCAAACGGATATCTGTGATAGGCCCATATCAGTCAAGCTGTGGTGAGTACCGACTGTACTCAGGGTCAGCACTCAGCAGATGCTAAGAAAGTGTTGACTAAATGTGTTAATCTCAACTGAAATTGATATTTTGCAAATGATCCCTGACAAATAAATTAAGATTCAAAAAGATGTTTTCATATGTCATCAGTCATTTAAAAATGAATGTGTGATCTACAACCAGATCATTTCACTAGTGTCTTCACATAAGAGAGAATGAGAGACAGGTAGAAGGAGACAAAATGGGAGTGGAAGCAGATGAAGAGAACAAAAGCAAAAACAAAGTAGTACTCAGACCATGTCTAAACTATGGCATGGACTTTTCAAAAACACCATTTACAGTGTATGTTGAAAAAATGTTTTCTTTGAGGGTTTGCCATCTGAACTTAAAAGGACTTCTTTTAGACAGTCGTCAAACAAACAAGTAAAAAGGTTGTTTGAGCATACTGTAAAGCCTGTTTTGACAAACAAGGGTGGATACACAGTCTGCAGGACAGAGCTTCATTCGTCAGACTTTCTCTATTGTCACATATTTTCAGTTTCAATATACAGATTACACATTGCAGCTGCTTACATTGCCCTACATTACCGTTTCCTGACTGTAAAAGAGTTACATGATTGCCATCAATGCTATACATTTACTTTGGCACTGAATTCATGTTTTATAATTATAAAGGGGTCTTACAATACCTTTATTGTGAGACTGGCTGTACTCACATAAAAAGTGTACATAGTAATAGCTGGACAAACAGCAGAAAGTTTAAGATTGGCCTTTTAAGATAGCTGCTAAGCAGAAGTACACTGACCATATTTGTCGGAGGCTCACAAACAGAAACTCTACATGTTAATGTTCTAAAAACAAATGCTCAACCTAAAAAAGAGATGCATAATTTAAATATTTTCGCTGGGAACATTAAGTGTATGGGTCACCAAGTGTATCTATATGACACTACACATGGTGTAAAGTGATGGGCGAGCGAGCAGAGGCTGATCCGACAGGGCTGTGACATGAGAAGGAAGCACCACAGATTACAAACTCTGGAATGAATCCTAGATCTATAATTAAGTAGTANCACCTGCCCAGCCAAGTGGACAAACCCCAGCGGTGCTTGAGCGACTATAAATTCACACACAAGCATGCAGATACACATCATACGTACACCCGTACTCACAGGTGTCATTGCATTGCTATGCTATCCTGGGGCCAACTTGACTGTGGGAAAAGAGGGCAGGCATAATTTCTTTAAGAGCAGATGCTTGGTGAGTGATGGCTCATCTTCTTCCTTATCTATCTATTGCTCTCTCTCTCTCTCTCTCTCTCTCTCTATATATATATATATATGTGTGTGTGTGTGTGTCTACTATTGTGTCTGCTCAGACAGCCATGAGAATCAACTTCAAAATGAGTCAGGGACACTAAAGGCACAAGCTGCAGGTTTTTAGGGGATTTTCACATGTTTCCAAACAAAGCTGTCTGTTTCTCACAAATTCAACATTTAACCACAACTGAGAAGCTACAGCAGACCAAGTGACTGTTGCAGCTAAAATTTGAATATCTATACTTGAAAATATACATTATTCAAAGATTTTCTTAACTACTAAAAAGAATTTGATCCCTAAATTTTCACACTGTCTAACACATTTTCTAACACTTTTCTTAAAGATGAGTTGGTATGATAGCCTCAGATGACCAATGAAGATGATAATGAAAATGTAACTTGTACAAACCGATGAACATCATATCAGTATAATCATTTAATTTCAATTTAATATAATAATGATGCTATAATTTTATAAATAGCTAAATATAATACATATATATATATATATATACATATATAATACATATCAATGGAGAAATTAAATATTTTTAAATGAAATTACTACTATTTTTCATACATGAAAAATTATTATTGATATTTATTTTAACAATATTGCCAACTTTGCTT
>JANJYP010013465.1:0-5000 GCA_024605115.1 Rastrelliger brachysoma | reverse complement strand
ATGAATTTTTCATACAGGTTTTAAAAAGTCTATCATGATTACAAATGAAAAACAATAATAACTGGAAAGATCAATACTAAAACATATCTATTGTATGTTCACATCCTGTAGTTTTCATTAATGCCAGAAGAGAGTGACACGTAATTCTTTTGTGTTAAAAATACAGACATGCAACACTGCAGTTACCAAATATTTGTTGTTGCTTACAGAGTTTAACATCTATCACATACATACAAACACAACTGAAATGACTATAAGCTTTAGTTTGGGAATATAATTTGGCAGGACACAGATGATTTTGATAAATCTACCCTGTACACACACAATACTTGTAAGTAGGATCTGTTTATTGATGGTTTGACTGATCAGTTGGCAATGAGATTTTTTTTTTAAATTCCAGCCTTACACTTTTAATGGAATTGCTGATAATTGCTGATAATAATTTGATAACTTTTTTCCCCACTCCTTTTTTTAAACAGTGAATATATTTCTATTGGTTGTCAATTCATCCTGTGTTTTACGCCTCTGCCATGACAAATATCATATTTTCCTAAATTAACTTAATTAAGGCAACGTTCTGCCTTTTTGAGTACAGATGAGAGTAACTATGTTTTTATTAGTGTGAAACAATGTGTCATAAAATCATGAAATGCATCATTCTTTTAAACCATCTCTTAATTGTACAAGCCTGCACACAAACATACCCATACACAGGAGGCTTTTCTACATCTCCTTTCCCTTCTTGGGGTCTCCATGGTGGACACACATTCCTATGCTTCTAAAATCTCTGTGTGGGCTATTGATACACAGAGACAAACATTAACCCTTTCCCTGCACAATCTTTACACACACACACGTACACAAGGCTGTGGTTAATCTCCTCTTCTCTGTCTTTCTTTTTTTTATTTTACTTCTCTTTCCTCATGCCATTCATCTGTAGTGTATGTGCATGAGGGAGAAGCACAGAGAGACAAAGAGAGAGAAACTAACCCATCCATTGCTAATCAGAGAGCTTTACAATCAGATAACAAAGGGGTTAACTTCGCCTGGGTGGGCCATGGAGCAGCCCCTAGGGTGAAAAACTCTCTCTTGCAATCTAACACACACACACACACACACACACACACACACACACACACACACACACACACACACACTTCAGAGGACATTACATTGACTTATAATAATTTCCTGGAAACATAGCCTAACCTTAACCACTTTAATGTAAACTAACCTTCATTTCAAACCAAGTCTTCACTCTAAAAGTAATCATTTAAATTAAGGGACTCCCTACACCATGACTCTGTAAACAGATTTATGTTCCCACAACATTGACTGACTGACTACAAACACAACATTTATTAAATAAATTAAGTAACATTTTTAGATAACATTTTTTTTTTAAATATTTGATTCCTGGAAATGATTATATGACCTAAAGGAACATGCAACCTCAACCAGGGCATAGGAAAGAGATAACCCTATATATAACCCTAGATACACATAACCCTCAAATCTTAGGACAATATTTTGCTCAGGTCTGCTGTTTGAAGTATGAAAAATTGATGGGGAAGATGCGAGAGAGTCATTTCTAGTGGTGTGAAGCACTAAATTATTTTAGAGGTCACATTTGGTCTTCCTTTGGCCATAATATGTCAAAGTAGCATTCCCTTGAAGTGTTGTTTGGAATGACCCATAAATAGGGAGGATGACCATTTGTCCACTGGTAATCAGAGAGGTTTTTTTAGTGTGTTTGCGCGTGTTTGTGTCATCATCGGTAGCATCGAGGTGGTCCAGGTTTTCTACATTTTGGGTCTGAGTCAATTGCACCTAGAGGTGTATCTTGACACATTAGTGGCCCCCTACTAAGAGCTGGCCAGAACACCCAAGTTTAGAAACTACCCTACACACACCACCACACACAAACACAGCCGCTGTAGCACACACAGGTTTCCCTAAACAGCCACCCACAAAGATATTTACAGATCAGGTGCAGTAAATAAAACTGTTTTTGGCAGCAACTGCCATTGGAAGTTTCTTCAAGGCTTGCAAAATTCTAAAACTGGAGTTAAAATAATGCAGTCTAAAGCACTTTAATGTGTGTGTGTTTTTCTATCATATGACTGACATATGACAAGTGTTTATGAGGAAATGTATGAATGAAAAATATCCGGTTTCATTTCTCCAATAGTTTCATGTCCGTTTCATCCTAGGTCCCTGCAGGTGGTTAGATTATCTTTCAAATCCTAAATTTTGATTGTCCCCACCTCCACCCCCCTGACACGTGTTTATGAGGAAATGTATGAATGAAAAATATCAGGTTTCATTTCTCCACTAGTTTCATGTCTGTTTCATCCCAGGTGCCTGCAGGTGGTTATATTGTATTTCAAATCCTAAATTTTGATTGTTTACCTTCCCTTTCTCTCATCCATCCATCACTCCACTTTCCTTCTTTTCTAACACATCCTCCAGCTCCTCCCGGGGCATACCAAGGCATTCCTAGGCCAGATGGAATAATGCAATCCCTCTACAGTCTCTTGGGTCTGCCCCAGGGTCTCCTCCCAGTTGGACATACCTCCACAGGGAGGCAACCAGAAGGGATACTAATTAGACAGCCTAGTTGGCTACCTTCAATGTGAATGTGCAGCAGTTCAACTTCAATCTCCTTCCGAATGTTTGAGCTTCTCATCCCTGTCAGCGAAGGTACTCTTTCAGCCACTGTCTCCACATTACACACAGCACCTTCATCACTGCCAATGTCATACTAATCTGCCTGCCAATCTCGCACTCCATCTCAACATCACTAGTGAACAGGAGCCAAAGACACAGTCACATAGAGGCGAAAACTCTCCCCCTGGGCAACACTGGAGAAGAGTTTGGTTTTAAGACTTTGGTACTGGAGCCAGCACTGTACATAGATGTAAACCAAACCATATTAAGTTTCTGTTGCCTTACCTCTTGTACTAACTTTTACTCCTTCTCCAACAGAGATGTGACATTCCATGGCTATAAAGGCAGTTTTTGTAGCCAGCAATCAGCATGTCAATTCACCATTTTTGCCTGCTTTGAAAAAGCACTTCTCCATTTTCCCTTACAATTGATTAATTTCTTCCCCTTTCACTCACTCTTGCACAATAAACCACAGCCACCACAAGCTTGGTTCTCATAATTCAGGAAGCTAGCCAGTACAGCAGTGTTTATTAACCACAGAGATATTGCCTGGGATTCAGGTTTCTTGCACTTCTCACTGAGATAGGACCTCAATCTTTTCCCTCCGATTTCTCATTGAAAGTTACTGTGAGCAAAGTTTCAGCTAAATGCCTGAAACATAAATATATGGTGCTTTATATGTAACATGATGGAATCATGTAATTGTATGCATGTAATCTGTTAATCTAATCAGTCTTTTAGCAGACTGACACAGATCTCAGCCAGTAACAACATTTATACACTGTTAATTTTACAAATATTTTCAGAAGGAGCATAAAGTTTCCTACCTGGCAGCGGCTGAATATATCGCTGGGAGTGGGCTGGACGTTGAAGTGTCGGAGTACTCGAACAGCCTGGTCTCTGGCTTTTTCTGAACAGTCTAGGGAGAGACAGTGACCCTCAGCCACCTGGGACCGCAACTACATGGGGACACACACAGACACTGAATGAATACGTGTGAACAATAAATACACATTAAATACATCATGGGTTTGAAGGTTAATATTTCTTTATAGTTTCCTCTTGCATGTGTGCATTACTTACACTTTGGTATGGCTGTCCACATGTGAGTATGACTCGGCCTTCAGCTTGTGCTAACTGACACAAAACACATTAACATCAGGACAAAAGGGCACAAAAAATACAACTGCAATCTCTACAATGTGTAGCATTGGCTGACTCTGTGTTTGGTTAGTTCATGTGTTTATTGTTATTGCATAAAGAGCTAAGTGTGTGTCTTCACTTCAGCTTAGACCACTGATTCAACCCACCATTGCTGCCTTTCTGTGATCATCGGTGTTCTCCAACATTATCACGTCAACTCCTAAACAGCGCAGATACCTCCCGAGCCCCTGCAGCATGTTGTCACACACCACCCGCAACTGCTGGGGGGGCAAAGCGGGGGAGTCCTCTGAGGGCTTCTTGCCACACAGGAGGCCTTTCTCTGTGTATGAGCAAGAAGGACTGAGCCTTTGAGCCCCCTGACATTCCTAAATGGACAGAGACAATAATGTGATACTTACCTGATCCCCACAGGGGGATTTTCTTTTCACTTGCACCACAGTGCAGGGAGGTCAAAGCACAGGGTGAACTATACAACTGCACCCCTGGAGCTGATAGGAACTGCCCAAGTGTCTTGGTCAAACACACATTGTCCTTCCCTGCAGGCTGGATGCTCACACCCGAGTTCTGCAGTTGAAGGTTTTCCATATTGTGTTATTAAGAAGCTCACAGAACTAAGAATTGTATTAGCACAATAGTTATAAAAATATATATGAAAGACATATTGGATCATGTCTTATGACTCTTCTAAAAGAAATGTGGGGGGAAAAGAAAAAAAATTGGCTAAATTTGGAAATCTCTTATGTGTTGTTGTTTTAACGCATTTTATTAAAATACAATTCTGACACAAAGCGTGCTTCCTCAGGTTCCTTGTTTGTTCATAGCAGAGTCTTAACAGGAAGGTGTTTGTGCAGAAATGTTTCTGATAAAGTGAAGTAATAGTATGTAAGTCTGAGAGTCCATTTATTCAAAGACAAACATGAAAATGTCAAAGTCAGGTCAAAACAGGTCAAGTAGTAAATGGAATCTAGCTTCAATGATTTCTTATCTCAGTCATTAAACTTCCCTGTGCTGATTTCAGTGTATATGTCTTTATCTGCAGTATTTGTATAGAAAAAAGAGAACAGAAGAGAGTCTGTTTTCCTGGGCTACACATGTTTTGTGTGTTGATCTTCAAGGAAAGTTGTCATTTTCAATTATTTATCATTACATCATAGACTTCAAACCAT
>JANJYP010013460.1:0-16716 GCA_024605115.1 Rastrelliger brachysoma | reverse complement strand
GTAGACCTCAGAGATGTCTTTAAGTTAACAAAACATTTTTTTTAATTGAACCCCTTGCTCCAAATTGACACAAAAATTCAATATGCATATGTATCATATAAAGACACACAAAAAAGTCCATTGGACCCCTATCCTAACTACAACAGGAGGAAGTTGGACAATTTAATTCAATCTGCAATTTTGGCATCATTTTCACAATTTCCATGCATCACACTTTAAGGAACTCCTCCTACAGATTTAATCCGACTGACTTCAAATTTTCTCTGTATCATCTTCTTAAGACCTTGGAGATGACATGCTATCAGAATCATTGCCTCTGTTATTCCTGACAGTCACTGCATTGTGGTGAATTTCAAGACAGTGAGGGCAGGTGGTATATTGTAGATCTCATAGAGATGTCTTTAAATGTCTTTTTTTTCCTGAATCAACAATCCAACATCCAAAGATATTTAGTTTATTATTATGTATGACACAGAGAGGTATCAAGTCATCACATCTGAGAAGTTTTACCCAGCAAATATTTGGGATTTTGACTTTAAAAATGACTAACACAATCAGGCAAGTATCAGAATAGTTAATTCATAGTTATTCAGTGAATCATTGCAGCTCTAGTTAAAATTACAGCTGACTGGGGTTAGATTAGGTGAAGCTTTCAGTTTCTTGTGAGAATATTTTTGAAACTTCCCCCTCTGCCCATTACTCCAGCAGGACTCATAAGAATGAAATTTAGTTGGCCAAACGTTTTCTACGACACACACAGAGTTGTAAAGTACTTTTTTCTATTAAAACAGGCGCTTCACTGAGAGGGAGTAACTCACATAGTTCAGTTTACCGCATTGTTTCATTATATTGATCTGGGACACAGCTTGAAGCCCACATAAGAAGTTCTTGGCTGGCGGGGGGTTCTTATTAAGAACCCCCCGCCAGTTATAAAGTCTGACGTATTTCACTTCCTACTTTAATGGATTGCATTCATCACATATTATAAACAGCATTAAACACATTTAGAAACCTATTAACCTGAATGCAACTAGATAATCAAATGATGGCAAGGTCACTGCAGGTCATTAACATTCATTCCTAATGATATACAACTGGCTGCTGTGTCACAGACATTATTGTCCTCTTATTTATTGCAGTTTCAGCCAAGTCCAGAGCTCTGGATTCACTAATGGACCACCACTGAGCAGCCTGACAGTCACATCTGTTGGAGAAGAGGAAGCAAAGAGTGGAGTCAACAGAAGCTGGTGACCACAGCCTGCTCCCTGAACCCCACACACTGCCACCAAGCCTCCACAATAAAGCTGCACACTCATCTGCTGATGGCTCGCCTTCAAAAAAGAAAACACTGTGTGCATTTAATGTGGACTGCCTCACTGCCGCTGCCTCACAACTGAGATTTGAGATCAAATGAAAGGATCAGATGAATGCAACAGCTGCGACTCACAGATGTGCGTCCAAAACTGCTAAAACTTACTTTTGAGTCCATTCTTGCATTAAATTTCAAACAGTGAATAACCAGTAGTGGATGATTAACCAGAAGTTTAGCATATGCTGTATTCTTTCAGTCTACCCTATTATACAATTGATAATAATATTAAAGTACTANATTTCAAACAGTGAATAACCAGTAGTGGATGATTAACCAGAACTTTAGCATATGCTGTATTCTTTCAGTCTACCCTATTATACAATTGATAATAATATTAAAGTACTGACTCCTCTAAACAAAAGGTCCCAAAAAAGTAGCTTGACCTGATCTGGCCCTTTGTCATGTGGTGACAAAGGTGTAATTGGATTTTCAGTGACAAATGTACCTTTTTTATTACATTTTGTTGACAATTAATAACCTGAAGCACATTAACCTCAATACGGACCAAATTTTGCTCAGTCAGTGCACTGCTTTTTCAAATCTATTTTCTGTTTTGAGTCTGTAATTTCGGTGGCTCCATTACTACATTATTTATTTAGATTGTGAATCATGCAGCCCCAAGAGAAGAAACCACAAAGCTATACTCTTCAATTACAGAACTCATGGGCCATAACCACGCCTTGAATAAATCCCCTCCCCATCACAACCTCCGTCTACAAAAATGACACAGTCAAGAAAAGTGACATCACTAAATCTTTGTGTTATGCTAAACACACAACAGAGTGTCCAGACCACATGGGCTCAGACCATATGCTACTGGAAGTAAAAAAGAAAACAAAAACGTGCATACACCAGGACATTCTGCTGACTTTGTCCTCTACATTAATAACCAGTGAATTTGATTGAAATGTGAACCTGCACACACACAGTACATGTTTAGAAGATAATCAGCTTAAGTTTACAAGAGTACATTGTTTATGAGGTCTCCATGGTGATTTATGATCCTGTGTTTTATGGTTACAGACAGAAAAAAAGTCTGGTGTGAAGACAACCATGCAAAAATATGCATGTGTGAGTGAGTAATAGGTGCTGGTAGCCACAACATACAAGGTCAGAAATTGGACTGGTCAGTACATCAGATATTATGGGTAGTATTTTGACTGATAAGTAACAGGAAATGTATCATATATTTCTGTTTTTGATTGAATGTATATGCAAAAACATAAATATCAGATGTTATATTGTTGCTGGACTGCAAAATATCCACACAGAGCAACACAAGATCCTTAAGCAGTACTGAAAAATAGAGTAATCTAAATCAGAAAATTAATCAGCAAAAATTAAGATGATTTATTGTTGAGTCATTCTGTGAAAACGTGTCACTTTTAGCTTCTGAGATGTGAATAATTACTAAATACCTAAGTTGTTAATTATATGTAATTATAGTCTGGATATCTTTGGATTTTCAACAGTAGCTCAGGCAAATAAGGCACCTGAGGGCATCTGAGGAAAAAACATTTTCTTATGTTTTATAGACTGATTTAAGATTTTAAAATGAACAATTAATTGCAACCCTATTCAGACAAGCTTTTAGTGTTATATGAGAAAATGTAATGCTCCTGCAAATCTGAAAAGTTTTCATTGACCTTCAGATAAAAAAAAAAAGTGCATTCCTAGGCAGTATTTACTTAGCTATCCATTTATGTTTGCCTCCTCTTTTTTCCCTGCATGCCTGTCGTGTATAGTATTCCCAGCCCAGTACTGGGATACAGCAAAGCTCTACAGCTGCACCACTGGGGTCGGTGAAGAGACTGCAAGGGGCTCCGGCTGGCATGCAGCCCAAATACAGGTCAATACTTCCAGAGACTGTGCGACTGCAGTGGCTCCCTCGAAATGTCTTCATTCCCACCCCACACACCCAAAAGCACAGGAGCCTGATCCCTTCTTCTCCTGTATCACATATCATGTATGCCCCCAATTCTTGCATCCAACTACTTGGCAAACTTTTCACAAAAGAACCACAAAGTGACACCCAGGAGGCTCTTTCTCGATTCTATTTTGGTACACCACGAACCACTGCTGCCTCTCAATGAGTTTCTGACCATATGAGTGGTAGAAAACAAACCGGTATTTCCTCCTTCCCTCCCTGAGTCATGATGTGACACATTTTAAACATCGTAGCCAAAAAAAAATGTGCGCATAATTGAAACGAAATCAGTGCCGAGCTTAAAGTTATGTCCTGTCCTATGTTGAAGTCATTTTTTGGGGGCTTTAGCATTTCATTGAATTAGCTTGTGTTGTAATAATTAGCAGTATCTTTCAGGGGGTATTTTAGAGGTTAACATTAAATAGTGGTGGTGACGTTAAAGGAGTTGAAGTCAAATGGGGAAAAAAGAAAGCGGGGTTTAGCTAACAGTGAAGCAACGCCAACAGCTACTTTCCTAACGACGTAATGTTGGGATAACTATCCAAAAAGGCGAGACGAGTTAGCTATCTTAAAGCTAACTGTGTCTGATGGAAATATATATCACTTCAATATAACAAGGACTAACCGGTTATGGCCCTTATTCTATCGGTGAGTAACGGAAAGCACTGCGAGTATGGCTCCGCCGCAACTTCTTTCAATGGCCTCAAAAAGAAGTGTGTGCAAAAATGGCAAATTAAAAAAAAGGTTAACTCACAGGTAAGTCCGTATAAGGTGAGGAGTGATGTTAAAAGTCGGAGTCCATTTGATGGCAAAGTCCTCCTGAGTGGTGATCTTTTCTCCATGATTTCTCTGTGTGCCTATGAGCGCTGTGGCTCCTCCACTCCGTCGCTATGCTCTTCTGCTGCTGGCTCGTGCTTCTGGGACGAGCTGCTCTCCATAGCGACCGATCCGCGTGGGCTGTACCACTCCTGCGAGACAACAAACAGAAACGCACGCAGCCTACGCACGCACGCACTCACGCACGCATGCATGCCCCCCGCCCCCTCTACTCACACAACTTTGAGGTAGCTAGCTACTTGTGCTTTACTTAGTATTTCTTAGTTAAGTTTTTACATTTCATCATACTTTGATTTAACGATAATAATAACTAGGATCAGATTTTTAGGGGGGCCCAGCTCCTAAAGACAGAGAGAAAATCTGACATAGGGTGGATTAGGGTTATGTGGGATATTGACTAATGGGGGATAACTAAGCTTTATCCATTCAGTTATTTTAAAGCGTACTACATACTGTATATGTTATCGTTTAAATAATATTGCACATGTGAACATAGGCATCAGACTAAGAACTATTGATTCAGCATGGACTGTTCCAGATAAACTATATAGTTCATGTGAAATAGTTCAAAGTAGCTCCACAATGAGCAGCTACAACATTAACATGCTGCTTACACTCGAATGCTTTGGTATTAATAATGTAATATATTTTATAACATAAAATAATATTTTTACTTTAATACTTTAATATTACTTTGCTGTACTTATTTACTTTTACTTAGGTAGGACTTTTCAATAAAGACTTTAGTTTGTAAAGTGAAGTTTACATCTGCATTATTATATATTCTTGAGGTAACCTCAGTTTAAGTATAGATAATTAGCCACAACACTACAACCACTGATAGATTCAAGTAAATAATGATTATGCCATCATAGTGGCACCTGTCAAGGTGTGTAGGGAGAAGTTGGAAGCAGGAAAATATGAATCTGAGTGACTTTGACAGAGGCTGACAGTTCTGTTCCCAGTATGCAGTGGTCAGTACCTGGTGGTCCAAGTTCACTGATGTACTCTGCCAAGCTGAAAAAAGCTGTTCAAAGTTTGAGGAATATAACAAAGATCAAATTCTCCAGATCTCAATCTGCAGCATCTATGGGATGTGCTGGTGAAAAAAGTTGGATTAATGCAGGCCTTGAAGGATTTGCTGATAACATCTTGGTGCCAGATACCAGTGGACACCCTCAAAGGTCCCGTGGAGTCAATGGTCCAATGGGTCAGAGCTGTTTTGGCAGCATGAGGTGAACCTTCACAGGTGGTTTTAATGTTGAAGCTGATCAACATTTATTATTTCAGTTGATATTGTCCTTACAATATATTATGCATATGCATAAATAAAAGTGTACTTAATCAGATTACTACAGATGAATTACTACTTATACAGACACAATATGCAGAAAGTGAGAGAAATACAGGGTTACAGCTCATTTTGCCCCAGAGTCCCTACAGGGTTAATCTGACCATTGAGAGGACTGAGCACATAACGAGATAACTGTTAATTATTTATTTAATAGAAAAGTGAAATATTGTGTGGATCAGTGGATACCTTTATCACCTATATTACACCCATTTTAGACCTGGAACACTAAACTGCACTGGAACAATTAGTTTTACAAATAAACTTTTTAATCATGGTTATCTTAACAGTGACTGAGTAGATCTGTCTTTGGCATCTTGCATCTTGTTGAACTGTTGTTTGTCACTTTACACATTTATAAGAGCTTACAGGATATCCATATCTACCAGAATTCACCTGCTACTTAAGACTACATCTATTATCATGTCATGCAAAGTAGAATCAAACTATGGGATTATACATATTTTTGAGTTTATTAAGATATAATAGGTTAATTTACCTATCCAGATGTAATTCTAATTAAATGAGCAGATAGTTGCAGTTAAATTATCAGATATAATGGGAAAAATCACAAAATGGTTAACCTTAAATATGGAGAAAACTGTAGCTCTGTTATTTTCTAAACAAAGAACTACACCCCAATGTTTATGTAGGGGGAGGAGTTCAAATACCTAGGAGTCATCTTAAATTCCAACTTGACCTTCAAAAAGCATATTAAAAGCATCTGTCTTATCAGGCACTCGCTGACAACAGATTCTGTGAAGACGTATCTAAATGTGATGATATTATCTCATATTAACTGTTGTATATCATCTTGGTCACAGGCACACAAAACTGTATTAAACCCATCACTCTATAGGCAAGCCCTGAAGATCATGGGCAAGAAATCCATGCTATTACCACCACTGCAACACTCTTGCCAAATAGAAGTTTTTGAGTTTTGAAAACCTAATTAAATTGTACAACATTCGGCTGCCTCATAAAATACTTTACAATGCAGTCCCTCCTCCTTTAAAAAATGTGTACAGCTCCACTCTGAATTGACAACAAGAACCTCAAGATCTGTTTGTAGAGGTGACTTACACTAACACTCCTCATTTGCACAATCTGCCTTTTCATGGGCTATTATTAAAGTCTGAAACAAACATGCCTGATACCTCAAAAAGTAAAATGAACTTTTTAAACTTATCCTGTAATTTAAAATAATGTCTACTGGAAGATCAAAGTAGTTGTAAAAACATGGCACTTTGTCTCAGTCTCTTATAAAGCATTTTAGCACCTTTTAGCATATTCATGAAACATATAATCAGTCTATTGTCTAATCTGAAGGCTTTTTCCTTGTATAAGTAGTCTGTGGTCTATGTTTGGTGTGTTTCATATGTCATATGTTATAGCCTACTGTATTTTGGGGACTACAGACTGAGCTAAATGTGGTGCAACCATTTCTTCATTTTGATTGATGTCACTGTCCTTTAATAAAGAAATTAAAAAATGTAAAAAGGATAAAGATAATGAAAGTCCACGATAGCCAATGCCATAAAAATATTTGTGGAGAAAACAGGGAAGTGATTCTGAAAGTTAATATAAACCCCAGGAGATCTGCTACTGCAGGACAAAGCAGTCACATGCAACCAATGCGTCACTGATTTCCGTTTCTGAAAAAAAAAGAAACTGTTTTCATCAGCTAAGAAACAGAAACACTGTGACTATACTCTGTCCTAAAACAATGTGGTAATTAAACACTTTCTTGCATTGTTCTTCTTCCTTGAGTTAATTACAGCTTTTAGCGTGACACGTTTAAGAATCCAGCATTGTGTGAAGCACAGTGTTATTATCATGCACTGTTCTGTAGCTGATAAAGTTGCTGCCTCAGCAGTTTAAGACATCATATTTATTCACTGAAGATAAGCAAAAAAAAAATTCTCATTTGAATGTGGTTTGCTCATGCTGAGATACCTATTTAATTCTGCTGTGATGTCTTCATAGCCCATATTAGCTCTGAGTCCTCATCAGGGGACATGAACTCTGCAGGGCTCCTCCATCTCTTGCAAAATTGAACCTGTTCCCTCTCCAGCACTATAGCCCAGCTTCACTGTGATTAAAGCATGACCCATGATGTGTCACCACAATATACCCCCTGCCTTAATACCCTCTGGTGGTTTATTTATATCCTCAAAGAACTATAAATCCCCAGGTGAAAGTGCTGCCCTTTTCACCAATCAATCTCTTCTCCTGGGCACTTTGCATTAGAACAGAAAAGTCAGTGCAATGAGGACACTCATGTATTTATGAGATGATAAATCACATCTTATTTTCTTCCACGAACCATTTAATGTGTTTATAATATCACCAATTTGAATGAAACAACATTTCAACTTATTCACACCACTGCTATAGCTTAGCTGCATAAATACTGCATAAATACTCAACCCCCTTCAGAAACACTAAATAGTTTATGAGCATTTATGGCTCATGACCTTTGTAATTGTGGTTACCTCATTGAGGGTTTATACTGCAAAAATACTTCTATGTAAGTGCTATTACTTTTTCTTCCAGGCAGGCAATGCTGCATTGGCACCACCTCCCCTGTGACCAGTGGGTGCACATCCACACAGACTGTCTGGGACATTTGGTTTTACAGTCTGTGAAAACAGCCTTTGTTAAACACAACATTCCTCACTAGTCACACTGGTGAGCCAGTCTTTGCGCACCTCAAGCCCCCACCTCCAACTTCCCCATCCCAGCCCCCTCTGTAGCCACACTCATAGTCCCATCTCCTGCCAAGACTTGACCATCTAGAGCAAGGAGAGGTCACCTGGTTGCTGACACTACACTATTGTGTTCACAACTCCACTGAGGTCTTCGCCATAATGAGCTCCGTCTGAAATGACCCTCTGCAGTACATGCTGACCTTTGATAGGCATATGCAAAGACAAAGCAGCTTACCTATTACTTTGCATATAATCACAATACTAAAAGACAAGACTCCAAACAGATTAGATTTGGAATAGACGTGTAAGTTAGATGTGTTTAACTTTCTTAAATACTTAATCAGTGTACAACATATTATGAAGTAATATAGGTGAGAGCAAAAACTGATTAAAAGATTTTGGGGTTCAAACTGATTAAAATTCAGGTGAAATCATTCTGTACTGTGCACAAAACGAGCTATGTGAGCTTAAAAGAAAGGATCTTTAACAAAGTAGGGTTCTTCATTTTAATCATAAAACAAAATGAGTCAGATCTTTTGGAATAAAAAAAAAAGAATAACAATTCAGTTTAGATATGAAACTGTAAATATCAGGAATCCATCTGAATTTTTACACATTAAAATGTGTTCCAGTGTATTTAGATCGCCACCTGCTGGACTAAAGCGCACAAAGGCAGACAAGTTATAGCACAATAACGTTGTCATTTCTTGTCTGTGTAAAGTCCTCTATACAGAAAATCTAAACTCTAAAGACACTTTTTTTTCCTTTTTATTCATGTCACATAAAAACATCACACCCAATGATTATTTATTTTTTGCAAACAACAGACAGTTTTGTTTTTTGTTTTGTCACAGTGTAGAAAGAGGTGACACTGTAGATGATGTGTTGACAGTGGAAGTGAGAAACAACCTAAGAGCTTCCCAGAAGACAGTCAGGCCACGGACAATTTGCAGTGAAGGAAGAGTTGTTGAGTGAAACAGACAGACACAAATAACAAGTAAAGCAAAACCACCTTCAAAGATATTCACAGAGGATGATATGAGTGGTGATCATTGGTGGAATATGTAATAACACCAATGTGCAAAAAAATTAATGTGTTACCTTCAGCTGAAAGAGTTATTTTGCTAACTGTGTGGTGTCTCCAGATGTTATGCTATTTACAAAGTGCTCTCTGGTCACTTCAGTAAACAGAACATTTTTCAAGATGACCACAGAGGACATTGTGTTCACATAGTTGGAACAAACCTTCTCATATACGATATCCAAACACAACAACAATTAAGTCAGAACAAATCTGAGAAATGCTGTTCTCAAACTCATCCTCTGGCTTGACTTCTATTTTTAACATCGGTTTACATATTTTTCAGTAATTGATATCCACTTGATCCATGACCAAAAATAAAGTTTTGTACATCTGTTGTGTACCCTGCCTTTATTATATTCAATTTTGATAAAATGCAACTAAACAAAAAATGTTGGTCAAATCACAAAAAAAAACAACACTTACAGCACTGTCTTCTGTGTGACAGAGAGATGATAATCAATCAAATCAAAACATCAAAAACCAAAAAAAGTGCTGAATTAAAGAGATAGACGTGTCATTATTAAACATGATTCACTAAGCATGAAACTTGTAGTGTGTTGCAGACATTGCAGAGTGATAAAAACATTCAGTTTTCACGGCTGTTGTGGTCATGGTCGGATAAAGCCATATTACTTTTAAAGCCTATCAACTATGTTTGTGCTCTCCTCTCTTCTGATACATCTATTTGTTTCAGTCCTCTCTGAGATAGGCGTCAGGCACATCATCTTCATCATTGCTCTCTAAGGAGGCAGCATACTGAGCCATCCGTTCAACTTCCATCACTTTAGTCTCAGCCAACTTCTTATCTGCATCTTGTGAGAGTTTCCGTGCTTCCTCCACCTGGGTCTGGGCCACCTGAATGTGTGTATGCACCGTGATGGATGCCTGCTCAGCTCCTAGGAACACACACATGCAAACACACTTTTTTGTCAAACTGTTGAAAAAGTTTTAGAGTTGACATAACACCACCTCAAGTTCAGACATTAGCCCTGGTCACAAAGCAGGTACTCCAGTCCATCATCTCAGTTTTGTTTTACACAAAGCTGTACCGAGTGACGGCAAATGATCCGTACACTGTCCAAAGTGTAACGCTAACAGCAGCTGAATAGAAACAGACACAAGCAGTAGTGTATAAAGCTTTGGGGAGGTGATACACAGGTACATGCTTTCATTCATCATAACAAGAGAATGAGAAAACCTGCTTCCACCCTTCAACCATGACATCCAGAACCATTCAAACACACAGCCGTGTAACATGCAGACATTTTCTTTTGCACACCTGATGTATACGCTGCCTCAGCTGCTGTTTCACACAACTTGACTGCGCTGACCCAGGATGACTCAAAGCGCTTGCATTCATCTAGTTTGTCATTAACCTGTCAGGACAGAGAGAATAAAATACAACTTAAACAGCTCTGCTGCAGGTCCACTGTACATGACCACAAAAACTGAATGCTAAGCTCAGGTTTATTTTGAACAACCTTTCTTCAAACATGACAACGCAGACTAACCTGTGCTCGCTGGCCTATTATCACCTGCCAGATGGAATCCTCCTCTGCTGGCGTCAGTTTTCCTATTGAGGCCACATAGCGTTTTTGGAGGGCAACCAGTGTGTGTACAGCCTGTAAGCAAAAAGAGGAAGAACATACACAGTGATTAACATATAAAATTGTGAACTGCATTGGTGGAACAGAACAGAGGGTGATTTTCTGTAGGATGTGAAGGGTACGTTCCAAAGCATAATGAATATTGAGTCGTACTCTGCAAATCATCACTAGAGACAAACAGGAAGAAAATTTCATGTTACGTGTGATTTGGGCCTTTAAAGACATTCATATAACATTCTCCACTACTGGTTGCATACAGTCCTATCATCTTGTCTCTACACTACATCTTACAGCACCAGGGCATGGACAGACCTTTGCTCTTGCCTATAAACATCATCAAGAGCAAGATAACACTCATGAAATGTCAAAACGACCAAAGAACTCAAAGTGTTGACATGACTTTGAGGGCATTAGGTGCCCAGTTACAAACCGTTTACTAACCATTATAGAGCCTTTAAGTTTCTCCTGGGTTATTTATTTGAGTTTCAATTTTATAAAACTCTTTACTTCTTGAAACTGCATATGGTAAACTGAGTATCTAAGACAGGAATATCAAAACATATATATATTGTTGATCTATATATTAATTCACATTGTGACCATTTATTTAAATCATTCAGGTGCAGTTCATGTGCAAAAACAGACAATATTGTTGAAATTGCACCCATTCCTCTTAAGCAACTAGGTTTATTTTAGTAAAGTTATAATATACATTCGTGAGAAAAAGTTTTCAACACCACATGCATTTTGAAATATTGCATTAAGAATCATTCTTAGGTCTTCAAGTGCAATTTCTTTTAATATAGTCACAGCCAAAATTTTAAATAAATCTTAAAAATACATTAAAAACTTCAATTTGATTGGTTCCATAAAAAACATAAGAAATATTGAGTATTGGGTCATTTTGGTATCAGTGATCCACATGAGGGCCATGTTTTTTATTAAATGACACAATTTTTGTTGATGTGCTTCATGTTTACATAAAGCCAGCACATTTGAAAGTTCCTCAGAGACAGATTTTCAGCCTGTTGAGATTGTGTACATTTTCCACCCCTTTATAATATTTTTTCCACCACTGTATAAATAAGTTATCATGCAATGGTGTTATTGGTCTGGCCTACTTGGGATACAATTGGGCTGTATGTGAAACCTGAGCTAAAATGAGTTTGACACCTCTGATCTAGGGAAAATGTTACCTTTGAATACTCTGTGATTGCATCTATGAGCGCCAATGTGGTCTGAGAGAGAAAAGTGCTTGAACTTCCTGTAACCAGAGAGACTGCTCGTTTGATCAGGGAGTCATGAGAGAGATTTTCCACCTGCAAAAGATACATAATGTATGAGTAAACAGTTTCACAAAGTTATACAGAAAGCTGCTGTAATTTATTATATGCATAACCTGTGTGAAAGGGACAGCACAGAGTCCACCGCCCACAGTTAGAGATGCTATACCAGTGTACAGAATATTTGTCCATTTTCCCAGTTTTTGGACCACAGGTTTCCTGCTGTTGACCAGGATTCGCGAAAAACTTCTAGAAAATAAACAGGTAAAACTCTACTAATATCCAGAGTAATTCACCAATACATTTTAGGACATTTTATACAAAGGGTGATGCAATTTGGCACAAATAAAAAGAAGAAATTATATTCGTAAGATGATATAAGTGTATAAATAATCAGATATGTTCCTACATATTTTTTAAGTTGTATGGGCAGCATATCTATGTGCATATGACCCTTTTTTGTCAATCAACGGTCATTATCCAATTTTTCCTATTTCCTAACATCTGTACTGAACACAAATATGCTGGTTACAACTAATTTGGCATATCTGACTCTTGGAAACATTACAAAAACATTCTGTTAATATATTGAGAGTCTAATTAATTGAGATTTTCTGTAAATGAAAGACTATGTTTGAACAGAATGTATGTGTACCAACTTTTTATATATAATTCTTACCAAATTTCACCACACTATTTGTAAAGCTTCATCTATAAATACTAGTTAAATGACTGAAAATTATTTAGAAAATCAGAATAAAGTTGAGGAGCCTGTAAAACCATTAAGGAGTGTGTTCATAATAAGTTTTATTTTTTTAATTTATTTCTTTTTTTACAAAATTACTACCGGTCAAATCAACAACATTAGAGCTCTGAATTGCTGTCTATGCACTCCAAAAACGGAGGTTACCTTTAACATATATTCACCTCTATCATAATTTGCTTTTTTAATTGCCTCTTACATATCTGTAAAGTCGTATTCTTAATTATTACAAACAATAAAATTGTAAATTAAGGTCTGCATCAAACAACTTCCGGGTGTTGTTGCTAGCACTAACATCACACAACACATCTTCATTCACAAGTTAAAGTCGACTGAAACCGTTCATTTTAAAGGCACAAATAATGTGGTAGACCGTGTTTAAAATAAATAACAAATTTAACCAGTATAACGTTATCTGACTGAAGTACACGTCCTACCTTATGAAACTGAGGCAAACTACCCCCTTTCGGAGCGCGGCCATGTTGGTCCGCACAATAAAATGTCCTTCCCACTGATCAAAGGTTCCTGTCTTCCTCCTCCTCCCACTCCTTCTCCTCCTCCTCCTCCTCCTACTCGCTCAGACTAAACACTGCTACCCTCTTGTGGTGAAAGTTATTGCTATCAACCTAAACTGCAGAGGTTTTTTTTTTTTTTTTTTTTTTTTGTGGCGACCTGGACCTGAGTTCAGTGTACAAAATGCATATAGGATGTGTGTGTTTATTGTGTGCATTTGATATTTTCTACGGAGGAAAGCTCAGATATCATATCTAGATGCAATATCTGTTCTTTCTCTCTTTTGCTGTAACACAAGTGGTTATGTGTTCAGGACATTGAACATTTCATGATTTTTCTCATTTTATATTCCAGTCATTGAAGGATAAAACTCATTACAATCTGCCCGTGACCACAAACTGAAAGTTGGAATGATATCAGAAGATTGAAAGTGACTGCTGATGTCTGAAGAGGCAAATGTGATCTTCTGTGTGCCCAGTAAAATAATATTTCATATTACAAGATCACAAGACATACTGTAGACGTAAGGAGGCACTGTGTTGGCTGCAGGAACAGAGCACACTAAAACTACCTGATGAACAGTTTCTCCCCACACACCACTCTGTGCAACGACATATACATATTATCTGCTACTGTTTAATACATATGGAAAAAGGCTGTGTACTGTACAACCTGTATGTGTATAAAGTAACATCACCTTTTTACCTACATAGTTTCTTTTTCTTTTTTCCCCTTAGATCACCNTACATATGGAAAAAGGCTGTGTACTGTACAACCTGTATGTGTTTAAAGTAACATCACCTTTTTACCTACATAGTTTCTTTTTCTTTTTTCCCCTTAGATCACATAGCGATGTGTTATAGTTAGAGTTATAACTGATTTTATAAATGTACACTTTCTTAAATATCAGTAACTGAAACTTGTTTTAATATGAAATACATTAACAGACATTAATGTAAACATTGTTGCAGTGCTTGTATTCATTGTAAGATTTTTTTAAAAAAACAAAAACAAAAAAAAACTTTAGGCGGTGTATTCATTAAGGGCTGAGAGCAGTCTTTAAATAATTAATGATGCCATTAACTGTAATTAGTTTCACTAGAGTTTATTATTGCACACAAGAATACACATAGCTGGCTAATTAACATCACTGTTATATTCAAGGATCCATGAGAACATGAAGAAAAACAAGACAAGGATTTGGACAAATAATAATCCCTCAAGATATTGGAAAGTTAACTATCAGAAGTTGGTGACTGTGCAGGTCACACGCTGAAAACAGCTGCATTTACATTACAAGTAAACTTTCCATCAAAGGTCAAAAATGAATATGAGCTTTTGAAAATAGACATCATATTCATTACAGATAATCTACATCAAACAATAATACAAATACAGACATACAATCTCGGATATATCTGATATAGCAGTGGAAATAATTATCAACTAATTGAAAACCTGTCCAGCAAGTTGGGCATCTTACCTGATACCTGGATGTTTGCTACTGTTACACATACATTTAAATCTGGAAACCCAACTGATGCTGGCAATTACAGGTTCATCAGTATGCTGCCACACGCATACAAGGTGGCAGAGAAATGGCTGACAGAGCATTTGACTGTATATCTGAGTCAGGGCCATAACCTTTTGCATCCTGTGTCTACCTGTCGAGGGACTACAGATGAAAACTAGTGGTCAACTCTGACACATTTAAAATGTGATATGAACTAAAATGTTGATTGATGTGTACAGTGACTGCTAAATAAAATAAATACATATTATATGAGTCTACATGTGTTAAAAATTCTCCAATTCTCTTAAAAATAAAGACAGTCACATCACACAAATAGGGGCATCACACAGGATTCTTAGACGTTTCCAAACTGCTTACATTTGTTTATCTGTAATAGGCCTCATGACTGCTTAACATGTGGGTACATTTAGGCAGTGTTCAAAAGACCAAATGCTGTTTTCTCCATTCATTTCAATGAGACTGCAGCTAGTTATGTCTTCAGAAAAAGCTGCAGTGTTACTTGGTAAAAAAATTAAACATGACTCAACTTTGCCATAGTGCAATGAAACTTTATCCAACAACACTGGCAGGTTAAACAAATGCTGGTACATACAGGATTATTTTCAACAATGGTTAATTTGTTGCTTTATTTCTCAGTTACAGTAATTGATTATTGTTTTGGTCCAAGAAATGTCAGAAAATGTTTTTTTTTTTTTAAAAAAAAAGGTAGTCAGTGTTTCCCTGAGCACAAAGTTTTATTGTCCAGTTCAGAAGTCTAAACCCAGAGATTTTTAGTTTACTACCATAAAGACTAAATAAGCCAGAAAATATTCACATTTGAGAANAAAGTTTTATTGTCCAGTTCAGAAGTCTAAACCCAGAGATTTTTAGTTTAATACCATAAAGACTAAATAAGCCAGAAAATATTCACATTTGCTGCAATGAGATAATGAGTCTTTAAAAATGACTCACTTGGTTAATTTTATATCTGTAGGCTAAAATGAAGTCTTACTGAGTATTTTATCTGATTATTTGAGACATTGTAGCCTGTCCATGTCTGCATTATACTATTTATCATTTTTGTCAGTGTGGCACAATAATAATAGCTTGAGTGAAATTAAAAGAAACCAGGCATGCTTTATTTAGTTTTATTTACTGTATTTCTGCACAATGGCTTATAACTGATTAGGATTCCAACTACTGATACTGATATGATTCAAAACTTTTTTTCCCCAGCATTCAATGTGTTTAATTGAAGGTACCAGTATGAGAAGCATTAGTAATGACTAGTGATGACGACACTAAGCTTCAGAGCTGTAGGTGCTGTTATTCCCCGCTCGCCTAACACTGACTCACTATTGTTGTTGGAACGGTTTGGTACGCTGAAGTATCTTGCTTTGACTGTGTGTGAATGCTGTATAGATGTGTATTGTGTTTATTCTGGTCAAAGTAAACTTCATCAGCAGTTATGATGCGTTAAAAACATTTATCTTACTGGTACAAGTGCAAGTGTTTCCTATTATGTTGATAGACACAGTTTAGATTTCTCTTCCTATCCATCACATGAATTGTGGCACAGTCTAAGGTCTGCATTGTGTATTCAGGTACAATAATACAAAATTATATGTACAATAGTCTCATAAAGAATAGTTGCAGAGTAGAGACTTATGTGAAGTATAATTTAAACAAAAGATAAAGATGCCAATGCGCACACTTACATTTAGCAACATTAATATAAGCCATATTAGCCATAAT
>JANJYP010013449.1:0-17052 GCA_024605115.1 Rastrelliger brachysoma | reverse complement strand
TAATGTTCCTCGAAATAATACATGAAGAAAACATAAATGCCGCATTTACATCATGTTTTTCATATGGTTTACCTTTGTTTGAGATTTGACAGACATTCTCTAGCACATGCACTTTCTTCATCTGCAGTGGCACCCAATTGGAGAATTAGTGCCACTCATCAATGTCCAACTTATATTTGCATAACAGTAGTGGAAGGAAATGTGCATGAATTAACATTTTCTATTGCTAATTTTCTGGAAATGTATTGACAAAAATCATACTGTTTGGAGGGAAATCTGACTATAGTTAAGTGTGACAAGGACTGTAGTTTGGGGCAAACTGGTCATTTCAAACTATGGAGAAAGAACCTTAAATCACCTTTAAGTAACAATTTAGACTTTTATAATTTCTCACCTCAATGAATATTTCTAAAATGAATAATGTTTAAATAGCATCAAATAAACTGTTATTAAAATATTAAATGAAATTGCATTGTTATTATGTCTTACTGCATATTAGTTTTTTATAATGATCAATAGATTTTACCACATTGATGTAATTTCTCTACACAAATGAGTCCATGGTGTAGATGACTGGAACTTTGTATCAGGCTTTATTAGTTCAGAAGACCCATAAAAACAGTCTTTTTCCAAACAGCTATAGTGATTAAATATTTGAAATCCATGCAGAAATCTCTTATGTCAGCCTCTAAAAAACTGTCACTGATTGCAATCAGTGGAATCCCCTCCTCACCCCCCCAACACTCCCACCTCACACACAAATCTTGAATACAAAAATGTCAATCCGTTATTTCAAGATTACAAAGCCAGTGTCTGCACTTATTATTATTACTTTTGATGTGTGTCTGCCATGAAATTTTAAAGATGTTGTAAGGAAAATAGGCTTAATTGGACATTACTAGACAGCTGTCCCAGTCTATCACATTCACTTGTGCTGGTTGCTCGTTTGTGCTCAATTCTGCTCAGGTTCCGCTCCATTACCCAAAATATAGATTTTCTGTCTCTTAACATTTGATGTGGTAAACTTCAGGCAACAAAAATGTCCCAACATAAACAAAAGGGTTACTTTACTGACAACCACAGACTACTGTGCAGTCTGTGGTTGTTTTTTGCACTCTCACCATTGTTGTTTTNTGTGTGTGTGTGTGTGTGTGTGTGTGTGTGTGTGTGTGTGTGTGTGTGTGTGTGTGTGTGTGTGCGTGTGTATGTGTGTGTTTTCTTTTTATTTTAATTAAAAAGTTGAAAGTTTGAAGACATTTTCTATTCTAATTTTCATTATCTGTCATAGTTGGAAATTAAAAAGTTAAAATCTAACCAAATCTATTCTAATCAATTTAATGATAAAATGCAGTGCAAAACAAAACAACACTTCAAGTTAAAGAAGATGCAAACCTGTTGAGCAAAGAAATGTCATAAAAAGTTTCATCGCACCATTTCTTGATCATTTTGAGGGTTAGATAAACTCATTAGTCGCGTGGTGAAATGTTTCCTCTGCTTCTCTCTGAAAACGTTGTTGGCTTTCTCTCCCTCTCTCTCTCTCTCTCTCTCTTCCTGTCTCTGTCTCACTTTGTCAGTCTCTCCACACGCAGACTGAGCCTTTAATAAAGCCGAAAAATAAACCACACATCGTTATAAATAGTACAGGTGAATTTTTTGGGATTCGAAGCGGCCCACGCTGTCTCCGTTCATGTTATTGCAGAGCAGTGGCGTCATGCACCAACAGAGGTGACACCACAGGTACTTAAGTCTTTTTTTTTTCTTTCTGTCTTTCTTTCATCACATCACCCCCACTCCTCGTCTGCATTCATCTTCCCTGTCTGTTCATCTGCACCGTTTCGCTTCTCATCACCTCCTTTTTTCATCTCCTGTCAAATGATCTCTGAGACCGGTTTGATCCCCAGACCAACGCCCTCCTCCTTCCCTCCCGTCGATCTGTCAGTCTCGCTCTATTCTTGATTGTCTGCCATTTTTTTCTTCTCCTTCTTTCTCATTCTTATTCTCATCCGGATGCCTTTTTCTCACTCTGTCTCTTTCTTTTGTTCACTGTCACCTTACATGTCTTCCATGTCCTCCTCTTCTGACCTTTCTCCTCTTTTTCTTGCCTCTTCTGATTCCCATTTTCTTTTTCTTGAATCCATCCCTTCCGTAATTTCTCTTTTCTCCTTTTTAAATTTTCCATTGCTTTCTGTCCTCCTTACTTCCATTCTTTGACCCTTCCACTTTTTTTGCCTTCCATCCACTACTTTTCCAGTGGAATCTTTCCATTACGCGCTGTTGAACTTTTCCATCCCTCATCTGAAACAACAGAAATTTGGCTTTTATACATTGCTGGCCAAAAAACACACAGGCTATGATGTTTTATCATATGATAGTCATTTGTCAGAATTTTCCAAAAGCTCAGTTTTCCTGCACAAAACACCAGCTTTGTCACATTAAACCACTTTTGGAGAGTTAAAAAAATTCCTATTATCTCTCATTGAAAGTGTACATGGTCTCCAAGTCCCCATCCATCGCCTGACTTTTCTTCTACAACCTTACCACCATTTCTGTCTCATAGTTTTTAATTCTCTCTCTTACTTACCCTTTTCATAAATCCGAGCACCCTCTATTTACCTCTTATCTATAATTTCCTTTTGTCTCCTACTTATTGTCTTCCAGCATTAGCTTACCAGTCTGACTCTCCATCCTTCCATCAGTTTTGCTTTCAGGCTTTTTGACCCCTCTTCCACTCTTTTCTCTTCATTTTCTCTGTTTCCATTCTGCTCCCTTTTTCCCCCTCGCTTCCTCTGTCATTGACATTTTTTCTCTCTCTTGCCATCCTTTTCTCTCACTCTCTGGGTCTCTCTACCACCATCCGGTCTCCTTGCCCCCCCCCCCCCCACTCCCCCCCTCCACCCTCAACACCCCTCCACCATCCCATCACCTCTCAAACACACCTACACACAACACACACAATTGCACACTCCTTCCTCATTCATATTCCACCTGTGTCAGTCTCCTTGGAGTTGTCTGAGGGAATCGAATCCACCTTCAAATTCATCTTTTTATTCTTCTTATTCCCTCTCCGACTCAAGGTCTTATTCTTTTCTCTATTCTACTTTTCCCTGTAGTGTGTTTGGATGAGTAAGTAAGTGTAATGGTCTGTGCAGATTTTCTTCAGATTCTGTTGTTTACACAGATACACAAGTGTGAAAAAATACTTGCATGAATAAAGCACATACAGTGAACATACTTTTAGTTTCTACACACTGACATGAACTATTATATGCGTGCTTCCTAAAACCATCAAGAAAATAACACACCATAGAAGGATAAGGTGAAATGTAAGAGAAGGGAGAAAAGGCAAGAGGACAAAAGAGGAAAATCCTGCCTAGTTTTTGTAGAGGACAGTCAAGGATGCTTGCAGCTTTAGAGAGTATCACTAGTATTATTGAATGATTTTCTTTTTTCCATTAAGGAGCACTGTTACATACTTCTACTGGCTGTAAAGAGGCAAAACAAAATATGAAGTGTGGAGGTAGCACAGCTCAGACAACCTTTTTACCTTGAACACTATTGCTTTTCAATTGGATTCACTTTTTAAAAGGGTTGTGAAAATATGCAGCAAAATAAGTGTTGAAGTCAGTCATGCGGTAGCTAGTGGTTGTACTGTTTATAAAAGGGAAATCATGTCTTGGTTTTAGGATAGTCTTTGATGTCATATGTGATATGTTGATTTTCTTTAGCCATCTTTTTTCATCGTGTAGCTTTGCACATATGGTCAAAAATGGTCAAGGTATTCTTATTTTGTATTGCCATGTACACAGATCAGCTGAATCAAGCAAAGTGAATGGCATTTTGTTAAAATGGAGCTTGTCACAGGGTGGGATATATTAAGCAACATGTGAACAACCGTTTCATGAAGTTAATGTGTTTGAAGCAGGAAAAATAGGCAAATGTAAAGATCTGAGTGACTTTGATTAGAGCCAAATTGTGATACACTGGGTCAGAATATCTCCAAAACAGCAGGTCTCTTTCCAGTATGCAGTGAGTGGTCAGTATCTATACCCAAAGTGGTCCAAGGAAGGAAAACCAATGATTTGGTGACAGGTTCATGGGTGCCCAAAGCTTATTGATGCATGTAGTAAGTAAAAACTAGTCTTTTTGGTCTGATCCCTCTTAGCTAGGACAGACAGGTGTCAGAAGACATAGTTCATCATAGTTTTCCATGCATGAGTGCATCAGAGTATGCTGAACCACCATTCACCAATGAAAGCACCTACAATTGGCACTTGAGCATCAGAACTGAATCATGGAGCAATGGAAGAGGGTGGTCCAATCTGTTGAATCATGTTTTCTTCTATATTATATATACGGCTGAGTGGATGTGTATCATTTGCCTAGGTAAGCACTTGAATGCACTAAGGAAGGAAGGCAAGCTGGTAGTGGCAGTGTGATGCTCTGATTGATGTTCTGTTGGAAAACCTTGTGTCGTGGCATTCATGTGGATGTTACTTTGACACCGTACCATCAAAGCTTGTTTGATGGCACGTGTCAACATTGTTGCAGAGCAAATACACACCTTTATGATAATGGTATTTCTTGACTGCAATAGATTCTTTCAGGAGGATAAAGTGCCCTGTCACACTGCAGAAATTGTTCAGGAATGGTTTGAGGAACATGACAGTCTGCTGCTAACATCTTAGTGCCAGTTACCAGAGGACACCTACAGAGGTCTTGTGGAGTTGGTATTTCGACAGGTCAGAGCTGTTTTGGTGACATAAGAGAGACACTTTAGGCAGCTGGTATTAATGTTATGGCTGATTGGTGTATATGTTACTACTCTACAGTTTTACATTCTGTCTTCAGTCTTCATCACATCCTCGGTGTGTAAAATACTTCATTTATTTATTTTTGAGGAACGTGAATTAAATTGAAGAGCAGCAAAGTAGTCCACAAAAATCCATGTATGAATCACATGTGAAGTCAGCTGGAATGCACGCACGTCAAACCTTTACAATTTGCAATTAGTGATTGCATGTTAGGTGAAGTGATTATAGTCATCTTATTTAAAATAATGGATGATAGTCATTAATACAGTAGCATGTCTTTGTAAATTGTCCTGGAAAAACTTCCCTTTAAGGGAAATCAGGCACAAGAAATTATGCATTTTTCAGTATTTTTGAAATAAAATGTTATTAATATCTTGGAAATATCTAGGAAAATAATTGTCACAGAATTGTGTGTATTACTTGATTTATCATTAGAGGTGCGCCAAGTTTAAAATATAAAAACAACAAGAAAGTGATAAATTATCAATGTAAGTCAATTAATCAAATGAAGCTAGTCTTGGTTTAAAAATGGCAAACACTTGTCACCAGGGGATTGGCGATTTCTTTTGTAATCTCTGCAGATAGAAAAAGTAATTAAAACACGTGGGAGCTGTTCCTGCTCTGATTCACTTCCTTTCATTCCTCAATCAATGACTAACACATGGCTCTGCCTAAATTTAGCCCTTTATCCAGTCTAAGGTGGCAATTTTCACCTCAAAAACTGAGGTTTCTTGATAAAAAAAAATGTCCAGGATATATTCAAAAATGGTTGTCTTGATTGTTTAAGTATGGGAGAGTACAACAGAGCTTTTGTAAAGGATGACATAAACCTACTCAGATATGGCCATGGGCTGTGTGTCCAAAAAGTAAAGATGAGTATTCATTTTAAATGTCAAACAATCTTGCAACATATGTCATGATGATGCAGTACAGCAGTGATTACTACAACTAACTAGTGGAACTACTAGGCCTGTTAACCAGAAAACAGGAGACTTACCTCTTCTTCTTCTTACTTTTCTTTAGTGTGGTGGGAAACCTTTAAAGTAAATGGACAACATGTATATTGCACTTGAAAAATGTCTCTCTTATTCATCCATTTTCATACCCCAATGGGAGTGAACTACCATGCTTCCCCCCTCTCTCTCTCTCTCTCTCTCTCTCTCTCTCTCTCTCTCTCTCTCTCTCTCTCTCTCTCTCTCTCTCTCTCACTCTGACAGGCCAGTGGGTCTCCTGGTGAGAGCTGACCTTTCTCCTGAAGGAGAGAGGGAGGCAGCAAGCGAAGCGAGAGAGGGAATAATGTGTGTAAATGGGGAGAATGATAACTTACTAGGATAGAAAAATAACTGTCTGTTGTAAGACAGAGATGTGCATACATATAAAGTGTGTTGGGATAGGGATGAAAAGTGTGTGTGCGTGCCCGTGTCTGGTTCTGTATTTGAATGAATGTGCAAAAGTTATTGTTTTTGCTTGTTGTGGGTGACACTTGGTAAAATGTGAGAAAGGGAAAAAGGGGGGCTGTGATTGTACGTGTGTGTGCATGCCATATGTCTACGATTTGTGTGTGTGGTGAACTGATGGTAAATAGAGATATTTACAGCATTGTGTCTTCATGTGGTAACCATGACGATGTCACAGTGGGAGAGGCTGTCTGTCTCAATGCATTATGACATCAATGTTTAACACAGACACACACACATACACACACACGCGCACACACACACACACACACACATCATATACACATGCATACATGGACACACACTATATATGGCAAACATACTCACACCATTAATCAATGCAGGTGGTAAACACACACACAGTTGCTGCTTGGCTACACACACAAACTGTGTATTTACATGAAAATACACACTTGATGCCAACCTGTATGTATGTGGCACTCCAGCCTGAACTGAAGAAACACGCACACATTGAACTTTATACACACGCACGCACGCACGCACGCACGCACGCACACACACACACACACACACACACACACACACACACACATTAAGATGCATATATATACTCAGGCACTCAAGTGGAACAAGAAGAAAACTGTTAACACAGAGGGAAATGTGCTGGTTTGTGAAGTACACACTGCAGAGTGGTAACACTGTTGGGTTGTGTGTGGTAAAGTGTGCAGTTTGGAGGGGGTGTCTTGGGGGAAGGTTTAATCTTTTTTTGAGAATGTGTCTCATTAACTAACTAGGGAGTACATTCAACAATCTTCAAAATTGTTTTTGTTTTAATTATAGACAATATTTTTGCACATATTTTTATGTATATGGCCCTGCATCAATGCTACACAAGCCATATTGTAAAAAAAAAAAACTGTAAAAACTATCCAAAAAAATACCAATTTCCCAGTGTTTAAATTTTCAGCATACTAGAATTAGCATGTAACATTGGGCATGTGTATGTATAAATATCAAACACTGTTAATCCTGAATTCAACCCATTTTGTAGCTATTTTGGATATTTTTCATTAAAAGAACAATGCAAACAGACTGGGTAATTACGGTATATCACAAGTTAAGTCATGTTTGTAGTTTTGTGTACAATTTATATTAGTTATGATAACATTGTACTCAACAGTAATTTTAAAATCAACATAGTGGCACTGGCATCACAACAAGACATTTTTTGTTGGGAAAAAAATACAAGCAGTCAAATCATCAAACGTTGTAAATGAGCATATAAAACTGTGCTAGATGTTTCTGACTGACAATAGGAAAAATGACTTTACTGTTAACATTATTCCTCTCTTGTCTATATAAATTTGGCTAATCTGGATGTTTGTTTGCAACCTGACTGATTACACTTCTTGCCCCATCTAATTTCTTTTTTTAGCAAAGTTGCTGTGTTTACAAGTTGCAAAAAACTGCAATTACCCTTCAACATCAATTTAACTTTGATTACAGATCAGTGCCAACATTCAGTAATCACAGGGTTAACACTGGGAAAAATCCATCATAAGAGAGGTAGATATTGATGTTTTGCACCAATAGTTCCTTTAACAAACTTCAAAACAATGTAACATGTTTGTTTTAAATCTGTCACATCTCTCAGTTTTCAGTTTCAACTCCTAACCATTGCTCTTTCCGTGTATTGATAAAGCAGTTGGATGTGAAGTCGATCCAATTTTGAGAAAATGTGGAAAGTCACAAACTAAATTAGAAGCAGACAAAGCAGCATGAACATTTCAGACTGATGATATCTAACAGTGTAAAATAATCTGAAGAAGGAGTTGTTCCTCTGATGATACTGAGGTAAAGTTGTGTTTCCAAATGCTATCCATCACCTCGCTGTGTGCGTATGTGTGCGCATGTGACAGAGTGTGTGAGGTACTGCAGGTGTGTGGGCGGCGGAGACAAGAATTGGACGGAGAGAGAGAGAATGAGAAAGTGAGAGAGAGAGTGAATCATTCCCTGAACAGACCACCTCGACAGCGTGATATCAGATGCATTATTTGGTGATTGGATCGCTGGCTACAAAAGCTGATAGATCTCCGCCTGAAATTGATTTCTGTCTGGATGTGACACACACACACACACACACACACATACACACACACTGAGGCTATGAGATAGAAAGCCAGGAGAAACTAATTACCAGTTCAGTGTCTGAGAAACCTCAATGAAAACACCTGAAGGACTGGCAGGCTGGCAACTAGAGACAAAATAAATTGGGAAATTAATGTTCTATTATTGGGCAGAGAGTGTCTGTAGGCTGGTGTTTCCACAGGGTCTGATGATTTGATCGCCTTTAGGATCAGTTTTGGTCGTTTTCAGGGACAGTTTTATTGACCTATAAAATAATCCAGTCGCACTGCATACTGGAAAACAAACGCTGACTTTGTGGGGCTGAAATCTGTTTAATTTTAAGTTATTGTTTACCAAACTGGAAACAACAACAATGAAATCATTTCCTTGAAGCCTTAGGCTGTGCAGTTTCATTTTTTGCCATCACATTTTTTTAATTTATCTAAGATTTTATTAATGTTAAAGAGCAATACACCCTCAGGCTATTTTAATTCAGCTGTCATTTGTCTTCCTTAGATTTATATGTGGATGTGCATTAGTATGCAGGTGAAATAGTAGTATATTAGTGTTTAAAAGGAAACTTCTGTGTTTTTCAACCATGGCCCCATTTTCTTTTTGTGTCTATATTACTTACTGGGACAATATTTTTTGAAATTTGTGCAGTGAGAGAGCTGCAGCCAACAGTTGGAAGCAGACTGCATTGTAATCCTTTGGGGAAAATGCACCACGTTGATGTAAATCCACCAAAAGTGCTTGTTCCTCAGGCTCAGATTCTTATAAGCATCTGACAACATTATGTTAAGGGCCATACAGAGAAAGAAATACTTTTCTTTACTTTTCACTTGATCCAGTCTGTTGATGTGTAGACATATCTTACTCTCGTGAGAGTTGAGTTGTTGCAGGAAGACAGCTACATAATCAACTAAATATTTAATATTTAATGACACTAAGCTATTCTTACTGTACTCCAACACATTGAATATTCCCAGCATTCCTTTCTCCAGTTCTCACTCACGTTTCCACCAATGCCCCACCCCCCTCCCACCCCTTCCTCATGATACTGCTACATATTTTGAAGCCTGTAAATGCAAATGTAAATGACAGGCAGCAGTTGTACCCATATTTCTTTCAGTGTGGGAATGTGGTGGGTGGGAAGCAGGTGCATGGTTGGGAAATGTGGCGAGCCAGCAGGAGACACACACAGACACACACATAGGCTAAAGGCACGGAGAGAGAAGAAAGGAGACTGTGGAATGATTGGTTTCTGACGGGTGAAGTGTACTTTGTGCAGACTTTGGGTCAGATCTGTGGTTGTTTATTGATGCAGCCAAATCTTTGAGTCTTGTATACTGTATATCAGTTAATCTTTACACTGACCATCATGGGTGGCATGTTTGGGTGTCTACATAGTTTTAGCCATGTTCCTCTGTGACACAGAACTCCATTAACCACAAGCTATCAGAGAAGAGCCATACTGTATGTGTGTACTTTTAGCTTTGTAATGTGAAATTGTATTGATCTTTCCTTTCAGATCAGTAGAAATATTGAGGTTTTGGTTGCATTCTAATAAATTAAGTCAATTTAAGTCATGAATTGAATTTGACATACTGTAGTTTAGTTAGGTTATGTCATATATAATTTAGAGAAAGGTGGCATTGAGAGCAAGTACTGGGATTTCCAGTCATTTGAAAAAGCAGGTGAAGTGACTTTATGTTCACCCTTTGCTACATCACTGCCTCTGCCCGTGTATAGGAGTAACATTAGTGGTCATGGTGATGTTGTTGCTGGTGTGTGTGTGTGTGTTGGGTTGGGAGGGGGGGGTTACCTCTCTGTCAGAACTCTTCTGTCACACTCGGTAATGATCAAAGCTCTCTCTGGGACCCCCTACCGTACACACTCACAACCAGCCAACTGGACAGGAATTGCTCAGCCATGCAGCCCACACTCCACACGGCTCATACAGGATCTCTCTCTCTCTCTCTCTCTCTCTCTCTCTCTCTCTCTCTCTCTCTCACACACACACATACACGCATACATATACACATACATGCACACTACTACTCCCCTGTTTCGTTTCTTTTCATCCCTCCACTTTTTTTTCTTTACATCTCACCTCAGCTGCCTCAGCTCCCCCAGTTTCCAGTTAAAAGTTCTTTGTTTAATGTATCACTGCTTGTTGTCTCCCTCTCTTTTCCTGCTGGCTTCTCATGCTGGTTCACAGTTTCACTTGTACTCTGCTTGCTTTGTTGTCAGATTCACTGTTTGAGACTTTCAGTTCAGGCTGTTTGCTTTCCTGTACTGCATTGTATCTTCATGATTCCTGCAACCTTCCTTTATCATACTTGTTTAGCTATTTTTCCATCAGAGACTGTTCATAGTATTTTTCCTTATACATTATGTTCTTCCTTCTTTTTCATGTCAGTGTTTTTAGCATGTCTTACAATATGTGTGCAATGTAAGACATGCATTGATGCAATCTCTACATCCTCTGTTGTTAGAACTGAGATTCAAATGATGAAAAACTTAAATGAATGACTAAAATGAAAACAAAAAATATGGAAGAAACCTCATGAAGAGCAACAGAGCAGGGATCCCTCAAGATTGTGGTCATGGTTAAATGATACCAGCTATTACTTTTAGTCAAGTATGCTTTCACCCTTGCTATTCCCCTATTTAAATATCACCTAATTCCTGCACAATGATACATTCTAAAGACATTAAATGTGTTTCTTATGGACTTATTGTTCATGAGACAGTTGTAATCATAATTGCTGATGTAAAAAAAGTCCATATTATTTCCTACTTTCTTTTTCATCAACTTCTCTCATTGTATCAGTACAGTTTTTATTTTCAGTTCTTAATGCTCATTTCCCCTCTAGATTACTAGCACTGCTTCTTTCTCCTCCCTCTTGCCCTCTGCCCTTTCATCTTCTTCTCCTCTGTCCTTTGAGTGGTCCTTTTCTTCAAAGACAGATATTTGATTAACTTCTGAGTTTTTTGAATTTCAGGGTCTCTGTGTGAGCTCCAGCCTCAAGACAGGATGACATTAGCCTCACCAAAATATTTCCAAGCTTAATTGTTACCCTCTGGGAAAAATGAAAAGATTAATAAATTAGCATCAAGTCTTCTCAGAGTTATACTGGCTTTGGTCAAGAAGTAACAATTTCAATAAAAAAAAACAAAGCTATACATGTCGTTGGACTTTTGGAGCGCTGTCCCTAAAAATACTGGAGTCATTTATCCCCTCCATCCCCTCACCGCAAACAACTGATTCATGTTACGTCTCTTTCATTTTAAAGAAAAGCAGGCATCCCTCCTCTCTTCACATTCACATCCCCTCCTCCAGGCTCTGTGACAGCCCACAGAGCAGAGAGACAGGAAATGGAGCAGAGAGACGCGACAGCCCAGCACGAGACTGGAACCAAACCCACACACACACAGACACACACACACACACACACACACAGACACACACACACACACACACACACACACACACACACACACGCATATACACACATGCATCTACACCGATACACCCAAACCACCAGAAAGCCCAATTTGTTTTCAAACTTGTCGCCCCCAGAGATGCTTGTCTGCTTCACTTAGAACTGACATTATTCCCTACATGTCTAACATATTGAGAGAAAGTTTCACATAATCTATAAATGCTTTCGATCCCCCGCCAGGAAATATTTTGACCTCTAACTCAACGGTTGATGTCCCCATTAAATGCACAGCCTTTGGAGTTCATAAATTTCCTGTATTTTTAAGCATTTACTTCAAAGTTTGAGTTGCAGCATTGTCATGAACTGTTTTAACATGCTTGATGTAGCTGCAGCTGTATGTTAGTGATATCAGGAACAAGCAAATCAAATCTAAGATGTAAAACTAGAAACAACTAGAAACAACCACCTACCTCTGCAAACTTGGAAAGTTATACTTACAACTTAGTCCCTCACTTCTTAAGGTAAAGCTAAATATAGTGTTAAAGCTGAAATGGGCTCAATTTTTGAGCACTGAATCTCACATCATCAATTAAATGACTTTAGGACCTAAATCACCCATATATATTTTGATGCATAGCAATACAACTAGTCTTAAAATGGATACCTAACATAAATATTAACAAACAGAGATTATAATTTCACAATTAGAAACTGCACACACATTAAAGGATTAGACTGGTGTTTTTCTATATTTTTTTTATTTTTCTTCTCAATGGACTCATCCTGACTGACTGATATATCTTATTCCTCTGTGCTGTAGACCTACAAGAACCATTAAAAACACATCAGTGATTCACACCGCTGCACTGGGTGACAGGTTCCTTCACCCTGAAGATTACAATCACTGTAGTTTGTTTAGAAACAGCTCCAAAGAGCAGTGATCATGTTTTCAGAGTATTTGTATGGCAGACAGCACTGCTTCACTGTTTTTTGTAAAGAACTTCAGTACGAAGTCTATCACATATGATTTGTTGATAAGAATAAGGGAGAAAAATATAGGAAATTGCAAGTCATATGTCTTCTGATGTCTGATGACACAGCCATGGTGTCACAAGCTATGAACAGCCAGTGTCTCTGTTTAATTGATTATATACAGGGGAAATATCTCTTGGTTGTCTTTTTGTAACATGAACCACAGCAATAGCCAGCAGTAGTAATAATGATTAGTACCTTACCATACCAAAGTGCCTCAAAACAGTTTGCTGCAAGCAATCTTTCAAAAGGTCCTATAAAAAGGCTTGTTTTCCACATACAACAAATATCAATATCAAATATCAATATCTCTTATTTTTTCATTTTACCTTAGTAGGGAGAAAATTTAAAAGCCCATTGTGTCACATTACGTAAATATATCTATACAACAGTTGTCCCTGCCACTGGAATGTGTGCATCCCTCTGCCTTGAGACACTGCCAACCCACCTGAAAGAATCTCATTAGTATTGGTTTCAGCTGAGACATGTCTGATGTCTGACAGTCTACATGCTGTTTCAGAGGCTTCTCCACGCTGATGATTTAAGGGGGAACCGTGCTGTGCAGGTAATAACAGGATAAGCATGGATTTTGACTCAACAAAAATAGCCTAGTCTAAATGAATGCACGCTATTTCTGCCTCGCTTGTTAACCAAGACAAAATATTAAAAAATGTAGCATTAAACTGTCTGCATGAATGATTAGAAGCTACAGAACATAGCTCTACAATATGCACAGGTGCTATCCCTAAAACCTAAATCCAGGGTCACTCACAGATTACTATACTATAGCTGGCCGGGGCTGACTGTGCACTGCGTCCAGAACAAAGCAGAGAGACAGCGAGAAAAGACAGAGAGGATAAAAGAGCAAGAGCAAAACCCAGAGAGGACGATTAAAAAAAAAAAACCCTGATAGTCATCGGCTCTGTGGAGCTGAAATCCCCTCTCTCAGCTCTCTGGCTGGTGAACAAGCAGGGAGCCACAATGGCCAGCAGATTCCCCCGGATTTGGAGCACAAAGGGTGGGCAGTCGTCCACCCAATAACCCTCAAAACCCCCACCGCCACCCTGCCACATGCTTCCCAACATGGCCGTCCACCCGATCTGATTGTCAATATCTACAGCCATGTCCGGAATCAGGAGCAGGCCAACTGAAACAATAGAATACATGTGTGAATATGTGTCTGCACACACTTACCAAACAATCATGGAGATTTTAGCCAACTGTCACTGTCCTGCCAAACAAGAGTGTCATAGTTGTGGTAATTGGAGTTTTNCACACACACACACACACACACACACACACACACACACACACACACACACACACACACACACACATATATGAGGAAGAGAAATAATGATCAGCTTATGTGTGTGTCTATGCGTGTGTGTGTGTGATGACAGATGAGTCATCTTGTCAGAGAGGGTTGAGAATGTCTACTTCAGAAGTTTTTGAAGCCAATCTAACCATAATCTTAACTACAACCAATTTAAACCAACCCCAAATCTTGACCTTAACCTAACCCCAATTCAAACTTTACTCTTAAACTCAACCAGGACATCCTCAAAGAAGCTTTGTATCATTAGGGCCAGGCTTTGGTCTCCATGAGGACTGCTGGACCCCACAAAGTTGCTTATATACCAGGAATGGTCTTAAAGATGTAATGCTAACACATGTGTGCACTCTCTCTCTCTCTCTCACACTCACACACAGACACACACACACACACACACACACACACACACTAACAAAGACTTAAATTTCCTCATTTTTGCAGAAATTCCAATGGTACAAACCTTGAAAATGTTTCTGTCAATGATATAACATGCACACACAAACTCACTAGCTCTGAATATGTGTTTATAAAAAGTTTTAAATCCTCCACTTAAGTTCACTTCAGCCTTGTCCTGGGCTCATTAAAAGTTACCTTCTCTCAACACATGTGGACCCATGCAGAGGAGAGCCTGTGACCCATTTCCAGTCCCCACCCTTAGTTTAAGAAACTCTGGCTTCACATTTATTGCAGCCAGGTGTTTAGTGCACTTGTGTTTGACATAATCATTAGGTTGGTCTCAGACAATTAAACAATGAGATAATTAAGCTCAATTAATGACTAATGCCTAATGTCTCAGGAACTGTTATGTTCTTGCCTGAAGCGAAGGTACGGAGACGGCAGCAGGTGGCTGAGTGTAGCACAGCGATGGAGCATCCACTTAGCCAAGTTACAACTACCAACTGTGCATATGTGTGTGTGTGCATGTGTGTGCGTGTATGTCTGCATTTCCATGAGAGTGTGTCAAAGACTGACTCTAATCACCCGGATTGTGCCACTTGTGTTTGCCATGACAGTGATTGTAATTGCAGCAGCATTTGGCTCCAGTGCTAATAGAAGTGTGATGAGCAGCCAGGCGACCACTGAGGCCGACCGCTTCTTCAGAAATGGACATCACAAGGTCTTTAGTATGACACAGCGGTGGGTTGAAAAAGAAACACATAATTGCAGTTTGATGTTTTCTTTTTCTTATCTGCGATGAAAGTTCATCTGTGAAGAAAAGGTGAAGGAGGCCAAGGGCTTTCAAAGAAGTCAAAAGCAAAGAGCTGTGCAAAAGGGAATTTATTCAAGATCAAATGACAAATTGGGGTTAGACAGAGTGTATAATCTTAAAATGAATCATCAGAACACAACATTGCTCAACAGCCACTTTACTTTGGCTGGTTTTGAGTTTAGAGGACCTTTCCACACTGCTTCCTTCATAGGCTGTTAAGACTGTTTGGTGCTCAAACATTCAAAATGAGCTCAGAGTGAAACTGTAGAAAAGAACCAGTTGGCAAACTTTAGATCAGGTATCTAATCAATGTCTAGATGCCTCCCTGTGGAGGTATTCTGTTCAATTTATAAGACACTTTGGGGTTGACCTAGCATATGCTACAAGGATTAGGTATCCCATCTGGCCTGGCAACCTCTCAGAATACCCCTGAACAAGCTGCAGGATGTGACTAGGGACTGGACTGCTTTGCTTGACCTGCTGCCATTACAGCCCACACGAGGTAAATGGTAGAAAATGGCTTTGTTTTAATGTGATTTTCTTAACTAGGAATCATGTATCATGTTTTACTTCCAACAATTTTCCAAGGCATTCATGCTGAAATACATTTGGCATTAGTTTTCACTTATTTCAGTATAGTACACTACAGAATTCAGCTTGTGTACATTTGAATCTTAACAATTTCATCTGTCATTGGCCTGTACATTAACCTTGTCTGGTATTAAAAAGGAACTATTTATTTAAAAAAAAAACAAAAAAAAAAACATCAACTCTGAATCGTAGTCTATTATGTTCTTTTTTATGATGTTCAAGTTTGCTGAATTATAGATATAAATCTTGGCTTTTTGAAAGACAAATTCCAAACATCTGATATCAGTCTTTAATTAAATGCATCACCAATTACATAATTTCAAAGCAGTCTTGTTTGTTTGTAATAGCATAACAATGAAAAGAAACAAAACTGTGACACAAATGTGAAGCAAATTTCATGTCCACTGTAATACCTTAAGCTAGTTTCAATGTTCTCACTCTTCATAAAAAGAAACTGTAATAGCTATATGAAAGCTTCAAAGTGAATCAAATATTGTGGCATAATATAAAAAATTCTCTGCAATAATCTGTGTAAGCATACTTGACAGTCTTGGTTATCAGAGGTTCCAATTGTTTTGAATTAAAACTTGTCATCTGCCTTTAAGCCCCATAAACCTTATAAAACATCAAAATACTTCGTAGGTTATTTCTATTCAATTTTTTTTTCCTGAGCATTACACAGCACAAGTTCAGGAAATATTTTAACTGCTTATTCTTTCCTTTGATATTTTATACAGCAGTCTCATGCTGCTCCAAACACTCAATCAGTCCTAAACCCACAGGTTAACTCAGAAATGTCACTCAATTTGTTATAACTACGGTATTATCAATCAAAATGTCATGGGGTGCAAGCTGTTTATGGACGTTTCTTACAATCAATCCCGAGTTTCTTTTTTTACAGCTGTTCTTTTCAAGGCTGTCTAAGCGGGGGATATGCCACTTCGGTGTGTCATTCACCACAGTTGAGACGGCGACGAGAGGATCAACGGCTCAACTGACCCACAAAAGGTTAAAAATCTGATTTTCTGCTCTCTTGTAAATGTAACCAATGACTCATACCAGACTGCCTTCAAAGCTG